>JBBPFP011001738.1:0-13699 GCA_037974795.1 Kaempferia galanga | reverse complement strand
GTACCACGTGTTCGAACGGTCACCACTTGGTCTACTTGTTGACCATGTCGTCATCGCCGTGTTTCCCAGCGTCATCTGCCTGGTTTCAAACAGGATCATATTTGGACTAGAGCCGGGGACCCCTTCCCTAGTTAGGTCTCTAACGTTTTGTTTGTTTGTGTGAGTGTGTGCAGGTGTCAGGTGGACGAGGTGTCATGTGCCTAGAGGGTCATCGCTTGGTCAAATTATCAATCGCGTCGTCGTCACCGTATTTCCCAATATCATCTGTCCGATTTTAAACAGGATCATGACAGTTATTTAAAGTAGCTGCCACAAGTTATGGCAGTTACTTTAAAGTATATGAGAGTGTGATTTTATTTTTTATTTAAATAGAATTGCAGATAGTAATAGGATGATGGATAGAGTATGGATATCCGATCATCCGACGAGTATGAGAATGTAGATGAAAGTTAAATACCCGATAGTATAGAAGTGAGTATGAGGATGTATATAATAAATGGAGATGGATAATTCAATCTAAATCTGATCTATTGTTATCACTAAATATAAGAGACAAGGCCCGGGGTGTTTTTTGAGAAAATATTTTGTAGGGGCGTATTTGGGTGAATACCAGACGTATTTAACTCCGTATGCTTCCGCTATACGTTTTACTCGAGTCCACTCTCCAAACACCAACGAAGAAAATAGTCCGTCGTGAACTAACAAAGAGAGGGACTTCTTACCAGCTCGTTTTCTGGCTTCAATTCACAGCTGAATAGCTCAAGATTTCTTCTTTGCAACAAGGAGGCTACTTTTTTCCCAGATCTTTCAGCTTCGGAGCTCAATGTTGTAGCTTATTGCTGGGAATCGCAAGTCATGGCGAGCGCTCGATTGGGGCGGAGCATAAAGCGACCGCCTTTGGGCTTCGGCGTTAAAGTTTCGCTGGTTTTCTTATTGGGTCTTGCTTTTGTTGTTATCTGGTGGGCATTCTCCTCCCCTTCGGCCTCCGTCGTGTCCTTGGAAAGGAACAGCTTTGGGGAAATCGAAGCGCCGCCAGCCGCCACGGCCGCGAAGAAAAAGCAAAAGGAGACCCAGAAGAAGAACCACCGGAATAAGAATCCAATTCCGCCGCATAAAAATGATAATTTGAAGAAAAGTGAAGATAGATCCAGAAAAGAGAAAAATAAGGAGAGGGAGAAAGTAGAAGGAGGAGAGATCGAGCAGCCGGCGGTTGCTAAGAATGAGCGGGCGGCGGTGGCTAAGAACGACACGAGCGAGCCAGTAGGGGAGGCCGAGGATGATGAGAAGGTCGAGGTGGAGGGACTAGAAGAGGTGGCGGATAACGAGAATACGACGGATGAAGACATGCAAGATGATGGCGATGAGAATACGGAGGACGTCGGCGGGGGTGATGAAGCTAGTAATAGCAAGGCTAAGAGGAAGAACAAGTTGGGCCCTTTATTTGATCCAAAGGTGCGATATACATGGAAGCTTTGCAGCCAAAAGACTGGGCAAAACTATATCCCCTGTGTGGATATGGAAGGTGGGCACCGACACCATAAGAGGAGTTGCCCTCGAACTCCATTAATGTGTTTGGTTTCTCTTCCAAAGGATTACAGGTCTCCGGAGCCATGGCCTGGAAGAGAATCGAAGGTTCTTCCTTTTCCTCACTACGCATCTCTTCCTGATTTCTTCTGGCAAAATGTACAGTTATTTGTTTCAGCAGATTTGGTTCCACAATCTGGATCACCAAAAGCTATCCGCATTCATCAAAACTCAAAATTGGTTGAATCTCTCTGGTGACTATCTGTTAATCCCTCCAAAGGCATCTGAGTTCAAGGGTGGTGCTGAACAGTATGTTAGTTCGATTGAAGAGGTAATGAAACTTTTTTTTATCTCTTTGATAAGCTCAGAATGGTATGCTTTATTACTGGAATTGCATCATATAAAAAACTGCTGATATATTTGTCCCAAAATTTTCCCTTGTTTAATATTTAGCAAAAAATAATTCTTATTTCACGTCAACGAATCAAGTAATTGAAAAAAATTTGCTTTTGAACCAACATCTAGCCAGTAGTATTTATGAGTGTCCAAATTGGAGATTCTATTTTTATATTTAGTGTTCAAGGGATCAACTTGGTGGATGGATTAAATTAGGTCTTGAGTGTTTTGTGCAAAGGTTGTAGAATCTTTTAACTTCTTGTGGTTCATTTTTTTTTATAGAGATGGCAAATGCTTGATTGTTGGAACTTTGCACTATTATTCATATGCATCTAAGAAAGCCAATACCCATCTCTTACTCAGCACACTAGTTTTATGTTCTAGTCATACTCATTCCATTACGTGAAAATGAATACCCATATCTGAATAATTTGGTCAAGTATTGGTGGATAGCCACCAAAATTTCAACAAGTAACAGGCAAAAGAGTAAAAAAAAAAAAAAAAGAAAGGAAAGGAAAATAGAGACCTTAAGAATGTACATATTTTTCAAAATTAACTGTTTATTCAAGTATCTTAATTCAAATTTGTCCCATCTCTTCATCCAATTTAACCGCTATCCAAACCTGATTAAACAGATCAGATAGCCAACCAGAAAAAAAAAGCCTGCCCTACTGTTGACACCTTTTTTCGTTTTGTGAAGAACAAATGGCAGATCATCTTATTACTTATGAGCTGTTTTTATATAAACTTTCTCTCATTCAATCACACTGATCTCAGCAACATGTTCTTTGAAAAATATGCTCCTAATCTTCCTTCCCTCTAGCTGATTTTTGTTTAAAGAAGTGGCTCCACTCCGTTATACATATTAATTCTCTATCATGTAGACCAGTTTTGTAGTTATAAAAGATAAACTTCATGTTTGATATTGTTTCTTTTTTACTTAGATGGTTCCAGACATAGAATGGGGTAAGAATATCCGTGTAATCTTGGACATCGGATGCACTGGTGGGGGTTTTGGAGTTGCTCTTCTGGAAAAGAATGTGATAACATTATCTTTCGGGTTGATGGGTGATCATACAGATCTAGCTCAACTCACCCTTGAGAGGGGTATCCCTGCAGTGGTAGGGAATTTGGCATCTAGAAGACTTCCTTTTCCAAGTAGTGTTTTTGATGCAATTCATTGCAGTGAATGTGGCATACCTTGGCACTCAAGTGGTTTGTATAACTATAGTTAATAATGTTGCATTATAAAGTTTTGTTTTCTGTTGAGCATGCATTTGATGTTTGTGAATAACTTGTATGACGTGTAGGTGGTAAGCTTCTTCTGGAAATGAACAGAATTCTACGCCCTGGAGGATACTTCATTACATCGACCAAAAATGGAGACGTTGATTCTGAAGAAGGTTCAATACATTGATAATTTATCCTTTCCTAATATCTTCAGAGTTCTATAATGTTGAAGAAAAAGTTAAAGAGTATCTTTCTTCCAATAAAGATCAGAACTTATTTATAGCTACTTCTGTGACTAACACCATATCCAGAGCTCTTTAAGGCTAGTTGGACATATGCGATCTCATTGATGTCTCAATCTTAATTGGTGTTTTTAATGCGATCTCATATATGCCTCAATCTTAATTGGTGTTTTTAACATGCATGTGATACTTGTGTCCTAGTTTCTTACTACTTTAGTGTACCAAATTAGGCATCCTTTTGCTAATAGATCTGAACGGAAATCTTATTGTAGAATTGTCATTCCAATTGGAAACTTTTAAATTTGCATACACTAATCAAATCTTAATAGCTATCACTTCTTTTTAATCCTTTATGAACTTACAATTCAATGAGTGGTATTTTAAATTCATTTCTATTACTCAAATATTTCCGTCAATCTCAAGCAGCTCTTGAGATGTAGAAGTTTATTTTCCCACAAAGTTGACCTTAATCCCATTACTTTTTTAAGGATGGTTAGGAGTCACAGAATCCACTTGGATTTGTATATTTAATTTTGCAAATACAAAGAAAGTGGATGGTTTACTGATGTTGTGTACGATGACTTAAATTGAGTGTTGCCTACAAAATTATCATTCTTTATAACATGGACACATGTGGATCACTTTGAAGTTGTGATGATTGGCCATGCTGTCAGATTGAGTTGTGCAAGGTAATTTCCATAGTTTACTGACAGGCGAGTGGTTATTAGACATACAGTAGAACCTAGCTTGAGAAGAAAACAGTTAGGCACAGGAGTGATTAATACCACATTACTGCACCTTGAAGTTGGCCAGATATATGTTTGTTGGTCTCCTACAAGTTAGTGAATTACCTTAAACTTTTGGATTGTATGGGCATCTCGATGATCTTTTTACAAAAATACATACACCTTGTCTAATTTTCTCAAAACCTCTCTGTCATCTTCTATTGGAGTTCCCATTGTATTTGAATGGATTAATTTCTGCAATAATCATTACTAGGAAGTAACTACTTCAAATTCTGAAATACATCTAATTTAAATAGGTTTTAGCGAACTAATGGTAGGTGTCTTAGACACGCCAATGCTGGGATGCCATTCTTCCCTGTTATTATGTATCTTTTAACTAGTTTCACTGCTCTGGTTAATATTCAACAACTGCTTTACTCTTTTTTGTGCTGTTTTGATAGAGAGAATTGAATTCCCTAGTGTAGGTCCCATTGGATATAGAGCTATTGCCTTTCTCATAAGTGCCATTGAAGGTGGAAAAATATACTCTTTTTCAAAGCCTAAGAAAATATGCATTAATGGTAGATTTCAATTAATAAACCTCTTGCACTGAGTACAATCTTGTGCATCTCGGAAATAATATAATACATACTCAAACTTCACAAAGCACACTAATTTGTTTATCCTCTCATGATCTTGGTGTGTCCATTGTCCGACTATACCTGCCACTTCTAAACTACTCTGGAGTTTAATTTATAGTAATTTTCTTTAATTTCTTACCCAGGCATGTCGACATTGATTGCCTCAATTTGTTGGAGTAATCTCGGCCACAAAACTGATGAAGATAGTGAAACAAACATCAGAGTATACCAGAGGCCGACTTCAAATGACATATACGAGCTAAGAGCAACAAAAAAACCATCCTTTTGCCAGGAAAATGAAAATCAAGATGCTGCATGGTAAGCTAGAAAATGGTATTTCTTGCCAAAACTATTAAGACTCGTGACTCAAAAGTTTTTGCCTTTTGGTGTTTACCTTTGTTATCATTCCTTCCACAGGTACACTCCTATAAAACCATGTCTTCACAAAGTTGCAGCAGCTATTGAAGAACGAGGCACTGACTGGCCCGAGGAGTGGCCGAAGAGGCTTGACACTTTTCCAGAATGGCTAGCTGATTCACATGATAAGTTGACAGCAGATCATAAACATTGGAAGGCTGTAGTTGATAAATCATACCTTGGCGGATTGGGGATTGATTGGTCAACCATCAGAAATGTGATGGACATGAAAGCAATATATGGAGGGTATGCAAGATTTTTTCAAACTCACATTTTTCATCAGACATTTTGTTCTCAAAATTCAATTGATCCAATCAAGATCACATGAGTTCTTAATTTGAGCTATAAAAAAATCTGGAAATGCAGATTTGCAGCTGCTCTAGCATCTCAGAATGTATGGGTGATGAATGTAGTCCCTGTACATGCTCCAAATACCCTTCCTATTATTTTCGAGCGGGGGCTTCTCGGCATCTATCACGATTGGTGTGAACCGTTTAGCACGTATCCAAGGTCCTATGATCTTTTGCATGCTGATCATCTATTCTCACGTCTCAAGAACAGGTGATTTTCTAATGGTAATGCACTAGTTAGAATTCAACTCTAGTATGCACCCGTCAAAGTTTTGGTTTTTAGCAACCTAGTCAATCAAGGTCTATAAGAATCACTCGAATTGTTTGCTCGAACCCACTAAAGAAAATATGACACCATACGTGCCTATCATGCAAACATTGAGAAAACATTATAGAAGTGCTAGCCAACAATGCTGAGTATTTCTGATCCAATGTAGGTGCAAGCAGCCGGTAGTTATCGTTGTTGAGATGGATCGGATACTAAGGCCAGGTGGTTGGGTCATCATCCGCGATAAGTTGGAGATCTTGGACCCCTTGGAGGCAATCTTGAAGTCACTTTACTGGGACATCAGAACGACATACGGCAAAGACAAGGAAGGTCTGATCTGTGCACAGAAGACAACATGGAGACCATAAAGCTTATGTACTATATAGAACCTTGTGATTCTTGGGTCATTTCCCCACATTGTTTGAATGTTTCTCATTTTGGCATATTTCTTTTCTTTCTAAACCAAAATGTCCATGGCCAATGCTTATAAAGGTGCTTCGGTTCAAGTTATATAAGTAATCTTGATTATGTGATTATGTTACGGAGACTTAATATTCTTTGGTTAAACTTTTAAAATACTCACTTTGAGGGAAAAAAAATTTAGAAATTTTTTTATTAATTCTGGAATCATGTAAAACCTCACACTTCAAAAGTAATCACATTCTAAGGTATATCCTTCTTTTTCTAACATGGCAGATATGTTCGGTCATGTTCCACGGAAATTTTCCATCAGTTACCAAAGTAAATTGGGAAGCACTTTGCGTCGGATGACCCAGAAGCCTAGCATCCCTTAGTTGCGAATCCTATTTAAAGGAAAAATCCCTGCAAATGCGTCGTAATTAGGAATCGAATCATAGGTGTCAGGGAGACAACTGAATGAACGTCCTTATCGCTGCACTATAAATCCATAGCCCTAGGGTAACTTTTAACCAAACATGTGGCACTTTTAACCAAACATGCTTAAGGGTTTGTTTGGTTAAAGTTATCATGTAATGTTTGTTATGTAATTATCTGATAATCATATAATTAAGATTGCGATGAATAAAGTATAATATAACGTTATTGGTTCAACTTTTCAAATATTCATTTTGGAAAAGTTGGGCATCGGCCGGTTTAGTCCGGTTTTACTCGATTATGATTCAATTTTTCGGTTTCAGTTTTGAAAATTTCTAATTTAAAACTAAACCATTTTATTACGGTTCAGTCCATTTTTTTAATACGGTCCAGTTTGTACGGTCGATTATATACAGCTTATATAATGAATTAAATTTATTTTGTGTGATAATAAATATTAGTTTAGAGATAAAGAAAAAGTATGAATTTATTAAAATAGTTATGAATTTAAAACTAAAATGAAAACTAAAATATAAAAAAGACTAATACTAAAAATTTATTATCTTACTCTATTTATATGATTAAATATCCATAAGAATTATATTTTAAATATAATACGACTGATTTGGGTTTTTTGATTTTTGAGAGCCAAAATTGAAAATCAAACAAAATAATAAAAATTTAAAAAAATTTAATCTAAAATCAGTCGAAAAATCGAACTAAAAAAATTAGTTTTTTTAGTTAGGCTGGCGATTTTAACTGAATTATGTTCACCTATGTTAGAATCGAGCAATCATATTTCTCATTTTATTGATTTCTCATTTGTTGATGTGATAGACATTCTTGATTACCTGAGAATTATTTATCAACCAAAGGTTTTTGAATAACTATTAAATGTAATATTTTTGTAGATATTTTTTATTGGTCAAAATTAAGTGCACTAGAAAAAAATTGCAAGCATGTGTAAAAAATAATATTATATATAGTTAGTTATTTAAGTAAAATAACAAACATTACAATTTTTTTTTTTTTTTGAAATTGGATAATCCTGTGTTACTTTTCGGCCTTATTCATCGCGGCCCAATATCTTTAAATCTTGGACTGGGAAAGCCGTAGACATTGCCGTCGGGCGCGTTGTGTTTAGGTTTCCTGGGCATTTACGTATCCAAACGGGACCGAGAAGGCGACCGCCCAAAGTTGCCTGCTTGAGGGCGGCCGAAAGAACAGAAAAGGCAGCCACCGACGGGCGGTGGCGCCCTCGCTGTCGTTTCGCAGCTGCACAGGGAAAGAGCTTGAAGGAAAGCGGATGGGGAAGAAGGATGGAAGAGGAGGCGTGCGGCAGCACCAGCCACCACCGCCGGGCCTCGTCACCGAGTCCTCCCGCGTTCGGATTTCCAAAACTCTTGAAGAGTTCCGGGGCTCCCAAGCTGAAGGTGCCTTCCGGTTTCATGCATAAAAAATCAGTCTTGTTCACTTTCCCCCTTCATTATCTAAGTGATTCTCTTTACGTGTTGAAGTGTTACCTACGTCTATGGACGGTTGGTTCATGCTTCTTTTCCTCTCTGCTTTTCTCTGTCTGAAACTAACAACGATACTACGGGGAGTTAATAAAAAGAGAATCTTTGACGTGGTCTTGATAAATAGACTTTGGAGAATTTGATTATTTGAACTAAGAGCAAGAAAACTGATACCTAGTCACCATTCTACGAGATTAAGTTTAGGCTAACCTGACCTTGAAGTACTGCTGAACTTACACCAATCTCTCTTCCCTGCTTCTTGGTTTTAGATTAAGCTGAAGCTGTACAATGGCATGCAAGTCACGTAAGCATGTAGCACTTGACGACCTAGGCACTTTAGAGATGAAGTATATGGATGCCCTCCGTGAAGTATATGAATGCCTTGTAAATAATTTGGTTGATCTCAGAATATATTGTTTGTGTAATGCCTGATTAGTCCAGTAGACTGCCAATCACAGTTGTTCTTGCTATTTTATACTTCTTCACGTCCTATCCTTTATGCCATTAGAATAGGTCCAGCAATTGACCTAGTAATATCAAAGGAACAAATTTACAAGTCGATGATTCCCATTGCTGTCGTCTCTTTACATGTATGACATAAAAGCTACTTGTTTCCCGGAAAAGATACAATTTTTAATTTATACCCAGGTTGCTCATAGGAAATGTAAACTTGGTCTGTCCGGCTTTAGTTAATAGTCAAGTTTTGGTCTTGTGGAGAATCTGATGACACAGTGAATTCTGCTTGATTCTTCAGCAGGTTGGGGCACCTTAAAACGATGTGATTCTGTGAGAACTTTAGCTTTTGTGGCTAGATATTGCTTTATTGATGATCATGTCATGCTCAGTGCTGAACTCACATTTTATTTGAGCCTCCAACAAAGTTCTCTCGCTGAAAGTCCCTCTTGCAAACAATTGAGGAGGCTGAAATAAGACAGAACTATCTATGAACTTTGTCTGTGGCTTAGTAATTCTAGCTGGTAGGTGCAGTTGACTTGGCTATAGAGTCAACAGAGACTTCCGTATAAAATGAACTAGAAATCTGGTGGGACGAATCTAGAGGGCGATAAAATTGATTATGAAAAACTTGAGCCTAGATATGGGTGGAAGATTGGTGATATGTGACAGAATGCTTATGGTGTGGAACAAACACTATGTGCTCATCTTGCAGCAATATTTTTTTGGATAAAATGCTCTAGGATTTGTGTTTTGGAGTCAGTGTCGAACAAACGCTATGTGATCTTCTTGCAGCAATATTTTTTTTTGGATAAAATGCTCTGGGATTCATGTATTCTGGAGTCACTTGATTTGATACTTGCCTGGATTTCCAATGGATAGCTTTGGATATTATTCATGCACGGGTCTTTTTTCATGATTCACAATTTGATGCTCTGTTCTCTGCATCATTGTGCTCATAGTTTAAATGTTATATCAGTTTCTTTATACTTGGGTCATGCATGTGAATACTATAAGTTTGATTTTTGGCATGATAATTGAATGTTTTCTTTTATCACTAGTGCTAATCTGACCAACTATGAATTTTGTGTGTTTGTCTACAGTTTATACATTTGAACCAGGATTGTCAAAAGAAGAACGCGCAGTAATCCATATTATGTGCAGGAAAATGGGTATGCTGTCAAAAAGTTCAGGGTGAGTAGAAGAAACAGAGAGTAAACATGCAGAATCGTGTTTTCTTGTCGGCACTTATCTTAATTTCTGTGACGGTTACACATGATTTCTACAGTTCCTTGATATGTATGTCGTTCTCATCTCTTATATGTTTCATTTTAGTTATCAGAGGAGCTTATGCAGAATGCCATTATATTTCAGTTTTTTAGCCAACCTACCACATCATTTCTCAGCTGATGGATTAGTTATTTCTTTTGTCACTGGCGTAAATACTATGTCCGCATAAGTGTTTACTCAGAGGCCTGCATTCTGTTCTTCAAAGTAGATAAATGCAGTGATATTCTGGAAATCACTACGTGCTGAATAGACTGAGAGCGTGAAGAGTAGATATTAATCATTTCCTAATTGGTACGCTGTTGAAAGCATGTCAAATTGATTGGCTATGTAAGAAATTTGCAAGTTTTATTCAAGTAGGCAAAAATGTTGATATTTTTTTCTGGGCATAACCACATCTATAATTAAATGTCAATCAACTTATACATGCTTGGTGCACTCATCCAAAATAGGATTATTAGCATTGTAGATAGCCACTAGCCTACTTGATTGTTGTAGCATGTTGATATTCACTTGGTGTTGGTCTCTCTAGGCTTTAATTAGTTTATTTCTTACACCACATCATGTCACTGGAAGCACAAGTCCTGTTTCTGCTCATAGCTACCAATTTAAGTATAATAATCAAAAGCTGTTTGTGTTCATAGCTACCAATTTAAGTATAATTATCAAAAGCAGTGTCCCAAAGGACGCATCTTGATTTTGATCTCTTCAACTTCATGCTCCTAATTCCAAAATATAGCACACCCTTTCAAAATAGCTACCAATTTATCACAGGTGAAATCTTTATTCCACCTGTTGACCAATCCGAAATCTCGAAAGAGCTTAGTTGAATCTTTAATGGTGATGTAGATGCAACACAAGGTGTTTCGGACAAGGGAGTAAAGCGAGGGGACAACAACTTTTGCAAAATGTTTCAAATTGTGATCTTTGTACCTAACCAACAACAACTTCCATGCAAAAGATCGCGGGGAAGAGCACAATCACACTGAGAGAGATCAGTGGGAGAAAGAGATGTCATGTGATGTCAGAGGAACCATGAAAGAGAGGAGACCAACATAGAGTAGGATTGAAGGTCATAGGGATCGGGCCACCAGTTGCTGGAGTAGGGTGACACTACGTCCGTGTAAGTGTGTGAGGGAGGGAGGGAAAGAAGAGTGGAGCGGCGTGGGTATGAATTGGAGCAAAGGAATTTTTTTTATATACTCCCTAAAAATTGATTTAATTAACACAACTAAACTAGTTTAGCCCAAGTATGAACTTGGTTTACTTCTAATTTATTCTTTACAAGTCCAAAGTGATCCTGTGCTAGACTCACATGATTGTAATCTTTGTGTCTATTTGATGAAGCCTCCCAAAACTTAATTAGACCACACTAGATCCCCAAAACTAATAAGTTGGTTCGGTTTAGCTCAATTGATCGTCCAAAATTTAAAATAAATTTCATCAAGCAATCAAATAAGATAACAACTTGATATCTAATATCCTCTACCGACTAAGGAAATTCATTATCTGAATGGAATAACTTATACTAAGTAAAATTGATCATGTTATCATTAATCTTTTAATTAAATTAAGTATTGAAACCTTACCAACTCAAGATACTATACCAAAACTGATCCATAAGCTTTATGTTTTTGTTTAAATTTTGAGTGATGGAAGTATCCATTGGTTTGCGTCACAAGCCTTGCCTTCAGCTCTGTTGTGAGATGAAAGATGGAAGCAACATTAGGATTATTTTAGTTCCACATGGATGACATGCATATATTGATATATATACCATGCGATGTCCTGCTCTCACAAATAATAAGTAAACTAATTAAATATATAGAAAACAACTTGTGTAGTATTCTAAAATTCTATTTTATTATTATTTTTCCTTTATAAGTTACATTGGCATTTGAATTGAATCAGAAGATCCATCCATTTATGATTCCCTACCTTTGATTCCCTACTTGTTTCTCTACTTTCTAAGCAGTAGTGCGAGAATGAATTTTCTGGGATTTTATGTTATACCTTGTACCTCATCTAGGCGTGGAGAAAGAAGGTGCCTTTCGGTGTACAAAAGCAAAAAGGAAAATACATCCATTAAGAAGGAAGAATTTACTACATACTTGCAATTTTCGGAAGATACAAAAAATATTCTTCAAGATCTTTTCATGCATTATCCACCTGAAGATATGGATCTGAGTGAAGATGCAGTAAGGAACAAGAGGGAAAAAATTGATAATCGACAATGGAAGCAAGATGCTACCTTTAATAAACAATCAATTAGCAAGTCTGACATTGCAAAGAAGGCGGAGGAGTTATCCTCGAGAATAAGTAATTCAGCGGAGCTGGGAAAGGTTATCCTTTTCAAAAATTTGATTGAACTTATTAGTTAATCTACTTGTTCTTGTCTCCATTGAGCTGCTAACCTTCTTTTTTATTACCACTTGATTATGGTGAGGATTCAAGTTGTGAATGTTTTCTACAGGTTATGGAAGACAAAGCTAAACTTCCAATTGCGTCTTTCAAACATGCCATTACTTCAACACTAGAAAATAACCAGGTCCTTGCTCTACATATTCCTCCGTATTTTAATAAGTACATGCAATTTATATCTTTATTGAATACTCTGTTGAAAACATAACATGTTCATGAATAACATCCTTACAGAGTTTAAAATCTCGATCCATGCCGAGGTTTCCGTCTCAGACCGGAACAATATAATTTCGGTATCGTATCATGTCGTGCCGATTCAGTTTCGATATATATATATATATTAATTATTAGATAAATATGTTTATTGTATATAATTTAAAAATAAGTTGTATATTGATTTTATATAAGTTCTCAATTATTGAACACTTTAATATTGTTTGAAAAATAATTAAATATATTTTTATTTTAAAAAATTGATAAGTCAATAACTCGAATTAAAATTGATACATCATAATATGTTACCATACTAATTAATACCAAAAGGAATAGTGTGAATTAGATGGAAGCATTGGTTTTTGCAATATTCTGGTTAAATCAACTCCAGAGTTCTCCAACGCCTAGATTAAATAATCATCCCATGATATACAATATTGATATTGATTTCTTCACATATACATCAGCGTGTCTCGATTCACCATTAGAAGTTGGATTTGAACTAGCACCATTGAAATCAGAACGGGTGCGGGCACATGATAAGGATATATATGTGCCTGAGCTCTGGTATGATGAATCATTATATGATGCATCAGAGTTATAATTAGAAGGCTGAGAGTATGATGAACTTTAATTAGAGTTAATCTTAGCTAAACTCTCTCGCATATCTTGATAATTATGAGTTTTTTTTTTGTTTGTCACCCTTATATTAATGTTGATATTGAATAGTTCTATCTCCATGATTATGATCTTGAGTTGCATATGTGTAATCTTTCTTACATGTTCATGACTACGGTGCTGGAATAGGGGAACATAATTTTTTCAACCACTAGATGCATTACCATTGTCATCACTTTCACGAGTACTTGTACTGCTATCAACATCACTATCCTCGTTTCGAACTTCTTGTACAGTGCAAAGGTGATGATGTTTCATTAGTGTCATCGTGTTTTTGTTCATCAATTGCATCGAGTGAATTGTCACTAATTCTCAATTGATCCATAGGAGTTGTGTCTTTTTCTTTCTTTTTAGTAAAAACTGCAGAGCTTTGCTTTTGCTTTTGCCTTTATCTATGAACTTTGGTTGGGTTTGGAGTTGGGATGTTTGAGAACGTTTAGATGATGACCCAGAAAATCTAAATTTTTGATCAAAAGCTTCATCATTATCTTCTTCCTCATCGA
>JBBPFP011001628.1:0-13699 GCA_037974795.1 Kaempferia galanga | reverse complement strand
CAGTGTGGTGTTAGTGGTCATACTAAGCCTAACTACCCTCTCGTTCAGAGTGTGTGTTACTACTGTAAGCAACTGGGACACCTAAGCTGGAATTGCACAGTGAGGGCTCAGTTGGAAGCTGATAGTGCTGCACAGGGGAATCGTTCCTCACAGAGGCATCAGTCTAGAGGACCACAAAAATCACATGGTGCACCACGCCAACAACAGTTGCCTTCTCAGACACAGGTATATCATCTCTAAGGGTAGGAGCAGCCATTGATACCGACAGATATGCAGTACACCACCCCTTTCATTGCATCTTATCAAGTATTCCCAACACAGCGGAATTTCCCTTTGCCACCTTCGACTTACCTAGTGACCCAGCCTCAGCCATAACAATCAGCTACGGCACCTCCAATGCATCTCCAGGCGATTTCAAGAGTACCATCATCAATCCCTGAGATGGGACGTGTTTATGCGATTAGATGGGAGGAGGCATGGCGAGCCGAGGGATCGGTCTTTCAGGGTATGATTTTTGTTTATGCATTTCCTGCTGACTTACTGATAGATACTGGTAGTTCGCATTATTTCATTTCTCGAGTATTTTTAAATAAGATCGGCAGATTGCCTATATGCCAGTCTCATGGATTGGCGGTATCTCTCACTTCCGGAGAGGTTCTTACTATTAGTAAGGAGGTAAGAGAATGCCCACTAGATTTCGACGGTCAAACACTTATAGCGGATCTTCAGGTCGTAGAGATGACAGAGTTCGACATTATTTTGGGTATGGATTAGTTAGCTCTATACCATGCCACCGTAGATTGCAGTGCAAGAGTAGTTACTTTCCCACCTCCGGTCCAATCATCTTGGGTGATCCGGTGGGTTTTGAGAGCCCACGTGGAGCCTGTGTGGAGGATGATGCAGATGCTAGCCAGGTGCCACTTGGCATAGGAAAGGGAAGGCAGCCTAGCGCCACGTGGCAAAACACCACTGCTCGTCTTGCACACCTTCCCAGAGAAACCTAAGTATTAACGCCGGGTTAACTAAACGGACATAGAGGCCGATCGGACGGACGAAAGTCCAGGTACATCCGGTCGGTCGGTAATCTCTGCTTGACCTTGTGTTAATCCGAGCGGCATAAACTGAAGGAGCTAGAAACCTCAGTCGAACGGACAAACATGTCCGGTCGGGCGGGGTGACTATGACATTTGAGTACCTTGGTTAGCCATTCAACTAGTGAAAAACACAGATTTTCAGAGTCAAAGAGCAGACCTCCAGAGTCAGAAAGCAAACCTCTAGAGTCAAAAAACAGACCCCCAGAGTCATGAAATAGACCTTCAGAAACGTTCCCGAACGCGAAAGTAATTCGATCGGACGAAAATGTAGAATGGCCTGGGAGTTTCGCTCGGCCATCCCAACGTCCAGGCTCCGACTCATTACTTGGGGTAATATGCTCTCAACTATGTCAGATTACAGATTGTCGTGTACAGAATATAACGCAGATCTCTGACACCTGTCTGAGAAAGCAACGTACCTGATGTAACCAGGTGTTTGAGCCTACGTGGTAACCTACCATTGGTCAGTGTCACACGTGGCAATCCGTTATTGGTTGAGACACCTCATCGATGACGAAAGTCCGCTATAAATAGGGGTCCTCGGTACTCGTGACAAGTAAGTATTCTGAAAGGTGCTTAGTATCTTTCCATTAATACCTCGTTCAGTTCTCTTACTGTTCGTTTGTTCGGAATCATCACTGACTTGAGCGTCGGAGTACCAAACAAGAGGACTCCGCCCCCTGTTTGGTATTTAACGTTATGTCGATTTGTGCGGTTGCTTTCAGGATCTAGACAGACGGACCAACCACTCATCCCGACGCCACTCAGCCCCCAACGCCAGCTCGGTCATCTAACGGTGCTCCAGCTTAACCGTGTTTTCAGCTGTCCATCCGATCGAGCGCAGTCAGGATCACTAGAGGAGAAGAAAATTCATATTTTGTAATAAGTGCAACATTTGTATTGTGAATTCATGTCGTAGATCGAGGATAGAATCAACAATACGATGGATTATCAAGCAGACAACTGCGAGCAGAACTCAAGTCTAAGATATTGAAGATCTACATGAGAACCAATCCAAAGTGGAAGAAAATTAAGGTTAACATATATAACATCAACTAATGTCAAAAGATCACTAGAGACCACCCATTTCCAATAACTTACTTTAAATGTTCATTTTCCCCTTCGCTAAAATCTATGTATGAGGAAAAATATAAATTAAGAAACCTCAATTATGTCTTACACACCAAATTAGAGAACTAAGTCAAGCTAATGCTAGTTCTAATTAACTGCCTAATTTTTTCTCAAATAGAACTTTCAATTAAAAGATACTGGCCTTTTGGATAGCCCACCGTGAATGCTTCCCAATTTACCCTGATGGTTAATGAAAAACTTTCATACTAAACCGGCCACCATAAGGATAGTCAATAAAATTAACTGAATTTATCATTTTTTTAATTAACTTTCTGATTTTATTTTGGTTTACGTACAATGTGTGGAAGGCACTAAGAGCATGTCTGATTATTGTTTAAGGACACACAGTATGATTCGCAATGGCAATTGCTCCAGCCATACTGTGTAAGTCTTAGAAAAGCTTTGTAATGGGTCCAAATAAGGGGGGAAAGAAAAATGGTCTTAGAAAATGCATGTATCACTAGTTACTAGTAAATCATCAGGAAAAAGTGCTGCCACTGCATTTAAGAATCACGCAATCACCATTTTGACAAAAATTACGATGCATCAATAGTAGTCATTCCTATTCTAGAAGCCACAACGGTGAGGCTCCGAGTCTAAATCACAAAATGGCCCCAAGTAACAACAAAATAGTTTGGGCAACATAATTATATAAATAGAACAGCAACTACCTACCCCACCTGCAACAATCCAGCTTCCAATGGCTTGCATTTTGACTCCCAAAACAAGACTAACTGTAGCCAAAACAAGTCCAACACCGTAGGCATCTTGGTAAGCACAAAGGTAAGTTACAACACTGGGATCCACCAAACCAACGACAGTAACAGAAAAAAAAAAAAACATCAACTAAGAAACCTCAGGTTTGCCTCTTTCTCCTGCGTTTCTTCCCTAAAAGAGCTTCACTTTCTGGGGATTTTGCTTTCGTGTCACTGAGTGCTTTCTCTGATGTCTCAGATTCCGGCACTTTAGGTTTCTCCTCAGAATTAGCACTGGCCTTGGCTTCTCTTCCAGTTTTAGTTCCCTTGGACGTTTGGACTGCCTTAGGGCTGTCGATGGATTTACTTTTTAGAGCATCATTTTTGACCTTGGTGCTAGCACTCGCACAATCATCGTCATCCTCTGGTTTGCTGCTACTGGCAGGAACAGGGTCGTCCACCGTGGATTTTCTTCTGGAGTTAACTTTCCGCCCTCTTCCAGTTTTGGGAGTAGGTTTACTTTTTAAAATATCATCTTTGGCCATGCTATCATCCTTGAGCTTAGTGGCAGACTCAGATTTTTCATCTATGAGTTTGCTAATTTCCTGTTCATTTCCTTTGGCAGAGGAGCCAGGGCTACCGTCCAAGTTCAGAGGTCTAGCTTTTGGTGGTCTACCCTTACGGCGACCGGTGGATGTTGCACCACTGACAACCAAAAAAAGACATTAAGGTTCTAGAAAAAGGAAACCATATAGAAAAATTAAACATTACAGTTCCTATCAATACCTTTCTGTATATGGCTTTGTACTAGCTGTCTGTGGTACAGAACGTGAGCCTACTTTAGCTCTTTTGCTCTTTGGTCTGGTTTAACAAGCATATGGAACACATCAAACGCCAAGTAACACAGTTCATGGAAATTACTTTCCACTATCCATTTAAACACAAAAAATGTATCAAAACTTTGTCATTGTTTGGTGTCTATGGATTATTAATACAACGACAATACAATATGATGTAAAAAATCAACTTTAGAATGAGAAACTTAAAAAAAAACAACTTGAAAATGTTTATATGAAGACTATAACTAAAAATGATAATTGAACACCTTCAAGTTTGAAATTGTAGAAGTTTCAAGTTATGATTCAAGTAACAAAGATGTTGGAGCTCAGAGAGGTTAGATTGGAGAAAGGCAACATTTCAAAGTTTGGGAATGCAACCAACAGTAGATGTGATTGCAGCTTGTTCATCAAACTTCAGCAATCAGGCTTAAGCATTGAGCTATGTGGAAGGGGAACATGAATGATTATCTGCCCTCTAAATGATAAGATAACATACAAGATGAAGCTTCTGATCATCATCTTCATGTGCCTTGACAAACTCACATCTTCCTTACCTGTGAGAAGGATGTGACACAACTCGAATGCTATCTCGCCAAAGTTCAGGGTGGGCCTAAATCTGATTTAAAGGTGAAGATCCTTCTTATGGACACAAGACGGGTCAACAATGAAGGTAAGCCTTGTGGAGTAGATCAAAAATCTAAAGCCAGGACAGACTGAAGCATATCAATCATTGCCTCATTGGTAGAGGTCCAAGATCATGCAAACATTGGAAGATAAGCGGAACTAGTTAAATGCACAGGGAACACAGGTCCAATTGTACAAAAAAAAAAGTTCCAGAATAAATTTTATTAAGCACATAACACCAATAGGGCATATGGGTGATCAAATATCTATCAAGATAGTTACTAGATAAAGGATATTTTTTATGTAGGTACCACTTAGAACAATTCAAACAATGTAAAATGAAACTGTTATTAGCTGATCTTAGATTGGTAAAACTATCAATGTACTAGTCTGTACTTTTTTGTATTGGATTGCGCCCATGGCCTTCTTTGTTTAAAAATATAAAAAAATAAAAATAAAAACAAACTTACTCTTCTGCAGGATGAGGACCATCAGAGCCTTCTTTTCCTTGCTCCTGAGTATCAAAATCAAAAGAATGGCATTAACAATTAAAGAAAAACATGTGCACAGTTAGATTGGGGAAATTCCCACTCACCAGAGTTGATTTGCTGCCAGCTTCAATGAACTCCCAACGCTCTTTCTTCAGTAATAATACCTCTACATCTCCATCACTATACATGATCTAAATAGTATAAAACAACATCGAAAATGTTAGTCAGAGAAGTTATTCAAGCTAAAGTTCCAGGATATAGTATTCTTAGGAACGACCTTGTGCTTTTTGGAAGCTTTATCGTAAGAATCAATTACTCCATCATAAAAACTGCAGGTCCGAGCAATATCATCAAATGTAAAAGAAAATGAATGACATACCAATCTAAAAACAAGTCTGAAGCAAGATATAATTACTTAGAAAACTCACTGATACACATAGTATTATCATCGACTCTGAATCAATTTTTAGACTAGTCAAGATTATATTGGATATTCTTGCAGAAATTGCTTGCAAATAAATATTACAAAAGATGAGGCCACCATAAGACAATGAGAAATTGGGAGATCTAGCGTCCACTCATCATGTTTCATGCAAATGGTTTGCTCACCTTAAAAGTGAAGAGCCTTTTCATTGTGAGATGACAAGATTTGCCCTTATGAAGTGAAGAGGTCTCTCTTGCAAGGTAAAAGTGAAGAGATTTGTCCTTACGAGATGAAATGGTTTGTCCTCACAAGGTGTAATAGTTTTCCCTTATGAATTGGTGAGCTGAAAATGTGCTTGGGTGATGTAAATTTTGGGATGAATTGTGGCACTTAGGGCCTATTTATGGGCTTTTGGGATGAATCAAGGCTTTCTACACTGTAATGTCTACTACAAATTGGCACATGTCATGCCCTAGTTAGACTGTAAAGAGTTGGGAACATGATTAATGTTGGCCACATCGTATAAGACATTTAAAAGAGTCAATTCCAAAAGCTAAATGCTAGTATCAACTATTTTTCATAAATCATACTCAAACCCAATTGAATTTTGTACACCAACTAATAATTTCTTCCAAAACCAAATCTCACTAAAAATATGCCAATAACAGTAACTGATAAACCAAAGTTCAACTCATTTACAGATTTTCTTTCTTTTTGTCCAAGTCAAGGTATACTCACTTTTTATCAATTGGCCACCAGACCCTAATTCTGGAGCCAACAATGCTCCCATCCAGCACCTTATTACTGATTGGTGGTTCAGTACTCTAACAATCAACATAAGCAACAAAATCAGAACAGAATAATCTTTAAAAAAATAAAAAAATTATCAAGATAAGAAACATCAAGTATCAAGAAAAGACAAAAGAAACAAAGAAGCAAATTAAATTTCCAGAGATCTAAAATTAAAGCAACTTTTAACAAAAGAACTGGAATGCAAACTAACGCATAAAAAGAATGCCTCCTCGAAAAAATTTCATTCAAGTGAACCACCATATTTCGTAAAAAAATCAAAATGCAAGTGTCAGAATATACAAGTGATATTGAAGAGAACTCAAATCAAAATTCTGTGGACCTTAAATTATTTGAAAACTAGAGTGAGGAACTTTGGTTATTTTACATCCCATAGGAAAAAACACAACCTTAGTTAAAATTAGCCTAACTCTTAACTACTCATTTGCAGCGAAGCTTATCCATAATGGTATATAGAAATATCATCGTCCAGGATTGTTTGATAACATCACTTCCAGAGTTCCAGTCATCAATGCTAAGCCTAATATGTAGATCTAGCAGAATCCAGTGGATGGTAATGCCTCCTTCAATCTTGCATATGAATAGTTAAAAGACAGCGCAGCAAATAATCTCAAAATTATATTAACCAAGAGATGGTGAGGAAAAGTGTTAGGAAATTAATTATAAATGCTTATCATTCACAATTTAGTAGGAGAGATTTAGGAGCAACTCATGTTGGTTGGATGGAGTGAACTTAATACATATGGTAAGATTTTGTTTGATTGTTAATTTGATAGTGACTTCTGAAAATTGAGTCAATACTCCTTTATAATATTGATTTCGTACTTCTCAAGTAATAGAAAAAATGTTAAGTGGTTAAGTGAACACTATAATGCAAGTGGGTCACAGCTATAGAAAGAAAAAGAATGAGGAAGCCTTCAAATGATCCCAAACCGAAAGTCAATGTTATCATTTATTAACAATAGCAATTACTGCTGACATCATAAAAGCAAAAGCAACTCAAATTAAGGCGAAATTGTCAATAATTTGAAGTGTAACAAATCTGAGGAGCATTGAATTAAACTTAAAAATGATGGCTCCTTCAAAGTCACCAAATGACTCTGCTAATTATCTTTATGATGGAGAATACTGATTGTAATCAGACATGAAGCTTTTGATTCACAGTCTAATCAAATTCCAACTACTATTGTAGGGGACCTAAGGGAACTGTTTCATGATTTTTAAAATACATCTCACTACAGAAAGAAGGAAAAAAAAAAAAAAGCTGTTTCATGGCTCAATAAGAAAGACCATCTGGATAATGTTTTTTATAGGAAGATGCAATTCCTGTACCTGAGGAATGTGCATATCAAACCAAATGAGGTTTGTTTAAAGTTTAATTGAATTTTAACTGTTACTGTATGGGGCATTGGAGAACTGTTTCTCATGATTCTTTTTTTTTTAAAAACTCATGTACAGCAAAGGAAACATGTGGCAAAAGATGATTCGCTACAGCAAAGGAAACATGACAGCTGACTAGGTCGTTCAATCGACAAGATCATCTAGAAAATGATCTCTATAGGAAGATGTGATTGCTGTGCATATCTGCAGGATGTTTTGATCTGCAAGTGGATAGGATGCAACTGCATTGTTTACCACAGAAATAAATCCTCTTTAAAAAGAAGATGGAATGCGAAGATTTTGACTTGTGACATATATATACTGCAGGACCTTCTGGAAATGTGCAATTTATTTTTGTATATTAGCTATATATATCATATAAGAGATATTATCAAAGAAGGCTATGGGCGGCATTAGGAACGGAAAACAAGTACATATGCCATTCATTTATATGCTGCCATTTTTATTCACCTAGAATCAACGAATATATATGTATGCACCTCTTTAGCAGTATGGTCAAGCTTCCTCTTGGATTTAGTTTTCGCAATCTCCTGGATGCTGTCTTCATGATTGAGCAATTTGGAATCAGATTCTAAGATAAATTCCTGAATAGAAGGGAAAACAGAAAACAAACACGTCTTTATTTTATATGCTGCAATATGTTTAATTTTCACCTAAAACAACAATGTATATATGTATGCACCTCTTTGCCAACATGGTCAAGCTTCTTCTTGGATTTAGTTTTAGCACTCCCCTGGATGCTGCCTTCAGTATTGGGTATGTCGGCATTAGATTCTAAGATAACTTCCTAAATACAATACCGAAAAAAGAGTCTTAGATTCCTCTGTTTTCTTGGAAATAAAATAAAATGTTACTTTATTGGTAAAAAAATATACTTGGTCTGTATTTACAGGAAAACACATCATTCCAACAGGGTTAACTATAAAATGGTAAAGAAGCATTTTCCACAGTACAAAGATAAATATTTCTACCATAATTGAAACACAAAGAAAGAAAGTACTTGAAACAACTAAAAGAAATGTAATGCCATGTAGTTTGGAAACAGCAAAATGTTTGGACGTGATAGGATGCCTGAGCATGTATCAAAAGCACTGATGAAAATATTTGTGGCCAATGCTTATATTGACTTAGGTTTCACAAATTTCTTAATTATGTAAAGGCACTATAGACACACCCAAATCACAAACCTCCCAACATATCAGATTTGAATAATCATAAAGGCATCAACCATTGTGCAAGCTAACAAAAGTATATTTTAAGAAGATAAACCCTATAAAATATTAAACTGGTATGTTTCAAAAGAACAAGCAGCACCTCCTGAAAAGTTTCCATAAATATCTATAATGTATAAAAAGAGGAAAAGGTCTTCTTAATTATAATCAAATATTCAAGAGTGTATTACAAACTGAATTCTAGTTGTCAAAATCAGAAAGACGTGTGATTGCAGAAAATCTTAGAAATATTTGACAATTTTATTATTTCAAAAAACAAAACACACTGTAACTACCTTAATAAAAATTAATGAAAATACCATGATACAGTTATATGTAGAATATGTCAATAAGCAACTTGCAGGATTTGAAGTGCAAAAATGGTTGTATAAGAACAAGACCAACAGAAAAAAATAAAAATAAAACTTGAGAATTAAAATACACAGTGCAAACACATCTACTGCACTATGCATAACAAAGAAGAGCAATGCAGTGCCAATGCTGTGTTAAGATTTAACGGTGAAAGAAATAAAAAAAAACAAAAGTAAAATAATACGCTAGCAGAAACTCTCTAAGCAATGAATTTTGATGAACTGTCAAGATAACCATTCTAGACTAGTCCTGTTATTTGTAAGATGAGGTTGACAGAACCCAATGTTGATAATATAGAGCAGAGCTAAATGGAAGTCACCTTCTTAATTGGTTCCACAACTTCGATTTCTTTGCCTTTGAGATCCTCATGTTGTTTGGCCTTAGATACTCTTGATTTTCGAGATGAACTTCCATGACCAGTCTTGCTTACTGAACCTTTTCTACTTTGCTTCTGGGACTTATCTTCTGAGACTACTGGAATGTCATCAGGATTGATAATCCCATCTGACTTTTTTGGTGGAGTGATATCTTGAACCCCAGTCTCAGACCCCTTCTTTTGCAAAGAGGAAGCAGATTGCTCATTTATTTCACTGCCTTGATGTTTTTTTCCCGTCAACTTAGATCTAGGTCTGCCACGCTTTCGTTTAGTTGCATCAGTACTTTGCTTTTCAATTGGCAACGTCTCCTTGACATCTCCATTATCTGTTCCAGAAAAAAAAAGGTCAAGCAGGTCAAGAAGCACGATTACAGTGTCATTCACGTTACCTGATGCATCTTTGTTGCTTAAAACAACCCTGTCCGATTGATCACTAGGTGGAGAAAGTCGAGAAGGTTCAGACATCTGCTTTGGAGAAGATGGTTCTATTGTCGATTCGCCCTTGCCCATCTGAACATTGCAATTGCTGCTCACAGGTTTTGGTGATTTCTTGGTAGAAGTGACTTCTTCTGGACAACCAAGTTCTTGTTCCATTTCTTCAGACCCCTAAAGTACAAAAATTACAAAAGAAGAGAAGGTCTCAATGCTTACATGACATTATGCTATAGGTTAAGTGCGAAAAAGAGCAAACATCAGTTCAAAACTTGACCTTAAGCAATTCATCTGAAACAGTCCTTTCAGACTGTTTGCTGTCATCTGCCTGAAAGAACAATAACCCAAAAGTCAACTAAAAACAAACCAAAACAACTAAAAGAAACTGAATGCAGATTCAATATCAAAGTGTGACAATATTTAACCAAGGTTTGCATTTTAACCGTTTGATAGATGATTCAACATACATGCACCATTGGATGAACCAAACAGCTCATAATACAACCTAACAGATAGCAGAAGCAAAACAGATACTATTATTAAGACATACTTATGCAACAACATAAAGCAATTTTGTCCTGACTATTTGGGATACGGAACAAAGATCTTATATTGTCATTAAACTCTATGCAATGATCACATAAGATTTAAGAGGTTCTTCTACATTTCAATCACCCACTTCTAGCTTATCAACAATACCTGTGTAAATATTTCCTTGTTACGTAATAGATTCAAAATATCTAAAACTCAGCAAAAGATTTCTTCAAGAGAAATAACAAAAGAATCAATAGATCTGCTTCACAAACAGAAAAGAGTAAAAAAGATGTAACAAGACAGGAAAGCAATTGTGGTAATAAAATCAAAATATTCAACAGAAGATTCTTATATGATAAGAAATACTACACAGCATAACTAACAATGCAGAAAAAAAGAATAGATACTAGGAGGATGAGACAGTTAATGAGCACAAATGCCTAGGAGAAACTCATCCAACCGGTGAGCAATAGAATCATATATATAGTTTTAAAAGAATATAGAGTTCATGAGACAAACATTAACAGAAGCAGACTTCATCAAATCACATTGGCAGGGAATCATAGATTACAATATATAATTGTACGTTTTATGGGATAGTTAATGCACCATAATTTCACCGGAGGCATTAATGTTTTGCTCCAAGTTATCCAGATTCTGAAGGCATATAGAGCCTACAACTACACTGTACTCGCTTAAAATAATGCCACCTGATTGGTATAACTCTGACAAATAAGGTTTTAACTTCCCGGAACAATTGCTGATCACTTTTTCACCCAGTCTGCGAACAGCAGGTGAGATATCCTGAGATTAAAATTTAGCTAAGTTAGAGAAATGTTTAGTCATTCAGACCAGTAACTTTCAGGAGACAGGAATTTACTTTGTTGTCACTTTTGACACTATTTAGAAGGCATAAAAGTAGCTCCAAGGAAATATCTTCACTCTCTTCTAACACAAGTGTCATTATCATTTCCATCGAGGAAAAGATCTTCTCAGAATGATTTGGCCTGTTTCAAGTATATTTATCAGCTTCTAATGCAAAGGATAGAGAATTCACAAGTACCAGGAAGTATAAGAATAAACAAACTATTGCATTAGCAAAACAATGGTAGGAAAAAAAATCCTCTTACACCTTACAGCAGGATGAATGAGTGAAAAGGAATAAAAAAAACTGTTACCTTAAAGTCTTCAGGAAATGACAAAACATTTCCAAAATCAAAGAATCACATTCGAGATCCAACATCAAGACACATGAGCGAACTTTTGCAACGGTTTCAAGAACTGAAACTCTCTTGGGGAAAGATCGACTTGACATATCATCCAAATTCTCAAAGGATTGAACAATCCTCTGAAATATCTCCTGAATATTGAGGCAAATTTGAAGAGATTACAAAAGCAAATGGTGAAATGCACAGCACCACAAGTTCTGAATGAACAATCAATTAGATGTAAAAACACAGAAAAAACATAACTACACTAACCTTCATTAGGTCATCGTCATATGGAGTTTCAGGAGCTGTAATTCTAGTGATCTCACTCAAGCATGATGTAACAGCCACTTTTACATCCAGTTCAGAATGCCCCAAGAGCTCTTTATCCACCAGTGCTTTCATTGATGGCTTAAGTGCATTTGACATTGATTGCTTTGGTGATTGTTCCACTCTCGATAACAAAATCTCGGCAGGCTGCACAAAGATATTGCCCAGGAAAAAGCTCAAACAGGTAATATAATCAAAGTTTAGGGTTTCTTCGAAGATGACAAAATATTGAACTATGGACTGAGAAACAAACACAGAGGAGAAATATGGAATGTGTAAAGATAATGGATAATGCAAACTTGTTTCTTTCTTTCCATCAAAAGAGAAACCAGACAAAAGCTCAAACAAAGTAAGATATTGCAACACCACAGAGAACAAACATATAGCAAATGCCATCCTCCAATCAGCATCAACCATTTCTGCTGAATCAAGCCATCTTGTAGTTTTGTTATTGCTATTTTTTACACGCATTCTAGCAACAGTGTACACAACTTTGATGGATCATTCAGACCATATACGGACAACCTGTATCAGAGATAACAAACCTGGCGGCAGTACAGGAAGCAGTTCCAAATCTCTCAGAGGGGTGTTTTTTTTTTTTTTTTTTTTGCACGTTATAGAAAAAAGGGGAAGAATATTCTCATAATAAAATACAAACTATGATAAGGGATTAACCAGTATAACCACCGTCCAATTTGGCAATTCTATACACTATGCTCGCAGAGAAGTTGTCATGGTCGCCAGACTAATTAAAATGCAAGAGCGAAAGAACTAAGGAAAAAATTTGGTATTTGGACTACCAAATTAGCAAAGTATTAAATACTCTGGCAACTTCATTGTTATTTTTTAAATGAGAAGGAAGCATCTAGGGCTTACGTCGAGAAGCGATAGGAGCTCATCCACGGCGGAGGGAGGAGAGGTTAGCCTGTTCCCAGCATCACGAAGCCGATCTTCAAGCTCCTTGTTATCCATCATTCTAAGCCTCAGATCCCAGTGCCCTCGAAACCCTAACAGATCCAAACAAAAACATAAATGTAGAGAGGATGATGCCAGTAACGGGTTGGATGGATCGGATGACCAAAACAGGAGGCGGGATTCGGATTCTTGCCTCTATCGTCCGGCTCACGGGAGGACGTGGGCCTGTTTCGCGTCGGTGCGTTCGCCTCGCCAAGGAGCGACGGGTGAGTCAAAGCGACCCGAGTGCTGGAGGGAGAGCGAAAGATATAGTCTCGGATGCAAGAGAGAGGAGCGACGGGTGAGTCGAAGCGACCCGAATGCTGGAGCGAGAGCGAAAGATATAGAGGAAAGAAGAAGGTGAAGCAATGGAGAAAGGAATTTAGGGCGTCCATCAAGAGGATGCGCGGATTCGAAGCCAAAGTCCTTGGGGAGGGCGAGCACCGAGAGCGCTTTGTCGCGTCGAGCAGGGCAGAAGAGAACGCGAGGGGGAGGAATGAACAGTAGGTCTTTCCCATTCCTCCCCATTTACTCTGGAATTCAGGAAACCATAGATTAGTACTGTTTAGGAATGATTCCCACTCACCAAACACATCAATTAATATCCATTACCATTCCTTTAGTTAAATCCCACCAACCAAGCAGGCCCTTAGTTATACCAGTAGTTACAAACTCGTAACTACTGCAACTATTGTAACTGCTACAACTGTATAGTAGCTACGGTTTCATTGTTACTATAATATACCCCCAGTTTAAGGTTTTGATAAGAAATA
>JBBPFP011001522.1:0-13702 GCA_037974795.1 Kaempferia galanga | reverse complement strand
GGCGGAGGCAGTGATAGGGCAGCAGCAGCAGCAGCAAAAGGGTTACGCGGTGGAGTTGTACTTCGACCCGGCGTTGGAGAACCAGGTGCTCAAGGCCTGGAACGTCCTCGCCCGCCGCCAGATCAGCACCAAACTCATCGAGATCTCCGCCCGCCCCCACCTCACCCTCCTCTCCATCCCCTCCCTTGATCCCCTCCGCCTCCAGGCCCCCCTCCGATCCCTCGCCGCCCGCCTTGACCCGCTCCCCCTCTCACTTTCTTCCGTCGGCGCCTTCCCTTCCTCCCCCTCCGACGCCGGCAAAGGCGGAGGCGTGCTCTTCCTCGCCCCTACCCCCTCCGTCGACCTCCTCAACCTCCACTCCCAGGTGTGCGACGCGCTCCGCAAGGAAGGGTTCGAACTGCCGGAAGAGTTCCGACCTGGTCTCTGGGTCCCACATTGCTCCGTCGCCCAGGATGTGCCACGTAGCCGCATCGCCGACGCATTCTGCGTCCTTCGGGACCTCAAGCTGCCTGTCTCCGGCTACGCCATGGACATCGGACTCGTCGAGTTCTCCCCTGTCCAGGAGATCTTCTCCTTCCCTCTAGGAAGCAATTCTGAATCTTGAGATACGCCAACGTTACTTTCCCAACTAGGGCATCAAAATCGTATCTTGCACGAACATGAAGGCTTAACTGTAAGTTCACTGTCAGTTACCAAAGTTCCTCCTATTCTTGAAACCATTTTAAAGCGCTTCCTTGATGACTTGTTAAACTTCTCTGTTGTTGTTCTCCTCCTCATTTGTTGCTTCCTAAATGCTTTAAATGATCGTAAAGGCTGATGGCATTGGTCCTCGGCCCAGGTTTGCTAAGCATGTTGCTCTGCTTACTGCATGATTTTGGTTCGCTGACATTAAATTTTTCTTGACATGGATGATGAATTATCAATCAAGAAGATAAAAGTAGCAGCTAGATAACTAAATTACAGAGCCTGTGCAAAATGCACAAGAACGGGGAGGGGTAGTAGTGTTTGCAGCAAAAAGAGTTCAGAGTCTGCCGATTACCTAATGGAACTAAGGAAGTGAGCACATCAATACGTTTCTAAGACATCTAAGTATATACATAGACACTGTTTCATTTACTGCATTCCCATAGCAAGTCCATTCTGGCAAAAGAAGCAACAACTTTGTTTCCAGTTGAATAGACCAAGTAATGCTTAGGTTAGGCCATTGTCCCTTAAGTTGAATAGACTTAGCATTCTATTGGCATTTCATGAGGAACCATGGGCTTTTGAACTTGACAATGAAGCAATAGCAACATATTATTTTGACAAACTTGAATGAATAACTAGTTCAGGGAATCAAATGCTATGTTCCCCCAAAAAAGTATGATAATATCTACACACGAGTTCTTGTTCTTCAGGTGCATGCCATGTCTCTCTGTGGTTCACACAGGTTAGATGAATTGGAAATGTTCTTCATGCGCTGGAAGTGCAATAAAATTAGTAGGGCAACATGGTTCTTCTAGTGGCTGTGTATAGTGTATACGCCATGGATGAATATCCTACGATCGAATACAGATATCGAATAGTTAAACGATTTGCCAAATAAGCACAGTATATATCAAACTTTACAGACTGAAGAACATGGAACTCAAACGGTGGTTCAATCTTTGACATTACAAATTGATGCAAGATACGGAATCAAATGGGACCGATGGGATTGTGCAGAAGGAAACATAAGAAAGTTCGGCAATTTTGATCTAGAGACGATGAAGAAGATTTGGACGGCACGGTTCGTGGCGAAGCAGTGCAGTAAAAGGGCGATGCGAGGACGCAGGTGAAATGGTACAGTGGGAGACGAGGAGGTTCGGTGTCGATGAGGAAGATGTGGCCGGTACAGTGTGAGGCAAAGTGATGTGAGGCGGCTCTTTGCCCTCATGTTTTACTCTTCCAGGCCATTGGAGTCAACTACGCAATCTTTGTTGGGATGGAATGGAGTAGTATGAAGATCAAAGAAACAGTGAGTACACAAGAATTCACTTCGTGGCAACAATCGCAGCAAGAAGAAAATGGAAGAATGAGCATAGAGTTCAATTTTTCCAACAAAAAAGGGGATAATAAGAAACGAGAGATATCGAATCCACTCACATTGCATCACATCACATGACCTGCCTCTCGGCGGCCTCGGCGACGATCGGCAGCCGCGGCACCTGCCCCAAAAGGCAAGTTGTCGATCCATAGACGAGCGAGACGAGGAGGAAGAGGAAGACGGTGCTGTCGAGGGTCTGGAGCAGATCCAACCCCATCCCGCCGCTAGGACTGAAGGAGCGCTCCAGGAGGTCGGGGAAGATGAGGAGGACGTCGAGGACGATCGCCTGCATCGTGTTGAACCGGACGTAGCGGCTGAACCTAGAAGGGTTGCGGACGACGGCGAAGTAGAGAGCGAGGAAAAGGAGGAAGGGCGTGAGCGGGGAGGAGTGGAAGAGGCGGATGGCCGGGACAAGGGGCTGGAGGGCGACCTGGAACGCCGGGAACTGGGTGAGCACGAAGCGGCCGTACTGCACACCGTCGAGGAAGGGGTAGAGGTAGCAGGCGGCGGAGAGGAGGCGGTCCGGAGGGGCGGCGTCGTCGTTGTCGCCGTTCTTGGCGGCGCAGACGGAGAGGGAGGCGAGGCGGCGAGGTCGGCGGCGGAGGGGCAGATTCGGGAGGAGGCGGTAGCGGTGGAGGACGAGGAGGAGCGAGCGGGGGTTGAGAGGAGAGGAAATGAGTAATGGAGGAGAAGAAGGAGAAGCAGCAGCCATAGATGCGTCTCTTCTTCTTCTTCGCCTCTTGTTGTGCGCGAAGTGGATAATAGAATAATAATAGGCGGAGAAGAAGAACAAGCAGCCGCCTTTTATTGTAAGCCCATTAGGCCCAATTGGCCCAGCAGCCGGTTCAACCAGAACATAATTATTAAAATATATTTATTATTTTTTATTAATTTGAAATAAACCTCATTTCCATTTCTCCTCCTCCATCCACTTGCCGCCTCAATTATACTTCACTCAAGTCTTTTAGACTCAATCTAACACCTTAAATTAATGTCTTTTTTTTATATGTACCAAATATAAGGTCTTACCATCCCACTAATTAAGTTCTACCCCCACATTCTGCCCATAAAAAAGTTGTAAAATATTGCTTTCTGATGGGCTAAAGATGATAAATTTACGATACGAGAAAAATATGACGGCCCAAACATGACAACCACAACTCAAGTAGAATGTTTTGCCATGTTGTGCCATGTAAAGAACTACCCTACAATGTCAATCTTCCGGGCGATCCTAAGTTCTAGTAGAATGTAACGAACTATGCGTCGACGTAACAGTCCAACTTCAGTTCTCGATTAGCACATCAAATGGGACTTCAATCCTAACACATTTCTTGAATATCACCTTTGGATCACATATTCAAAAACTGAAGTTTAGGATCTACTTGTCATCCTCCAGCATTCCGAAAGCTTTGATCAGAAATGCATACTCAAAAGCAGTCTCATCACAATGTTTGTATCGGCCACCTTCACCAAAATGTCCGCCGAACATGTTTGTTTTTAGAATCACCGACTGCGAACAGGTTCCACATGTCTTGTCCCTCACTTTTGCCACCCATTTAGCAGCTTCCCAGACTCCTACCCTGCATAATAAACCATGACCTTAAGATATGTTTCGAGAAAGAATCAAAACTAAAAGACATCTCGAAACCAAAACTATACTTTATGAAGTTCCACCTTGCATCTGAAAGGAAAACAACTAGTGATCATCATTTCGCCAATTCAAGTACATCTAGTAAGCATTCGTTGCAAACAAATAAAAACCAATTGGCACTCGTACCTCGAGTCATTATAGGATGCTGTGACAAGAACGGGAGGATAACAGCCCTGTGTAATGTTGTCATATGGAGAATAATGGCTGATTATCTCGAACTCTGATGGGTTTCTAGGATCGCCGAACTCATCATAGTCCAATATTGTGAGAGGCAAACTAGGATTCATCAACGTGTTGCGAATATCAAGAAAAGGGACCTGGTTCAAAGCACAAAAGTCAAAATTTGTTAAAGAAATAAATTCTACATGTCATCTTAACTCCTAACAGAGAATAAAAACATACAGCCGAGTGGTTCTCAAGGTTTAAAGTAAAACGTATGCGAACGATACACAGCCAACCCGCTGCAAGTGCAAATGAAGTCTGTGAGGTCGTTTGCACTGACTTGAAAGTAAAAAAACAAACTATTTAAACTACACTTGCAAGTTACAAGCTAAAAAAGAAGAAACCTTAGAACTTTAAGTCAATTTGATTTAGTTTAAATTAATTTAAATGAAACTTTTTTTAACAGCATGCACAGAATCCATATGCTATATGTAGTCGTTATGCTGTTTCTTTTGAAATCCACTTTATGGGGTGGCTAATGTAAGAGGAGCCCTTTTAAAACCATGGTGTTCGTTCTCGAAATATCATTCAAGTGATAAAGTAAAACGTCTTTCTTTTACCACCACTATGAAAGGAACATGTTTATTAAGCTTTGTTTTTTTAATGAGCAGGCTTATTTGAAGGAAAAATATTCTAATGTGAAACCCATTTTTCAGTAATACGATTTACATAAAGAAAGTAAACCAAAGATGAATCTTTCCATAGGATACACCTATTTCCTATTGTGTCAGCTAACACTTACACGGTACAGATAAAATTAGCACAAAATCTCAGAATCCTGAATCGAACTCAGATCAAGGCCAATAAGCATGATCGACAAATAACATGAATAAACAAACTAAAGCAATCACAGAATAGCATACTAATTGTCAATATTATTATAAGTAAATGAGATCATGAACTTGAACAAAAGCAAGTATTACCTTCAAAATGGCAGCTGAAAATAGATTCGGATGCATATTAATAGCTGCACCAACTAGTAGGCCGCCTGCACTGCAGCCAATAGCAGCAAGCCTATTCTTATGAACAAAGCCCTTATCCACAAGGTATGTCCCACATGCTACAAAATCATAAATTGAGTTCATCTTCAATGCTCGAGTTCCAGATTGATGAGATGAACCTCCACCTCCACCTCCACCTCCACCTCTAGAAGAATGAAAATGACAAACTACTACAGTGCCAAAAAAATTGTGTTGAATGATCAATAAAAGAATTCAATGTATAGAAATAAAAATACCTCACATCTGCATATGCAAGAATCCAGCCACGCGATAGCAGACTAATATGGTCAGAACACCAGCTTTTATCCAACACCTCACCATAAGCTCCATACCCATGCAGGAGACATGGTGATTCACCAGTGTGTTTTGTTTTCCGTGCACATAAAATAGTCAGGGGTACCATGAAACCGTCATGCGAGACAACTTCTGTTCTTTCACATGAAAATGCTTCAGAAAGACCAGTCCACCTCTTCCACTTTCTCTTATCCGAATACTGATCTTTCGGAAATTCAGTGATACCAACATTTGGAAATACAGTCATGTCAGAGGAACTTGATTTAACCTGGCCATTCAAACCGACTACTTCTTCTTGCTGAAGAACAGTAAAATCTCGTTTCTCCATATCATAGTCAACTACAACATCTGGCATCTGCATTAGTTGGATGAAGAAACTGGAAGTTTAATCTTCTAAACTTGACAACAGAGCATAGAGATAACAGATTAGGTAGAAACTCTTGAAGTGCCATGGATGTTCATTGCTAAACCACAATCTTGAGTTTATGGAGTCAATTTGTTTTTTAACTTTAGTAAGCAGAGAGATCAATGAGGCTACTAGTCAGAGTTAAATGGAAAAAGTTAGTGAAATGTGGAACTGGGACATGCTAAGTTTACTTCAAAGAAACTGAAAGGAAAAGGAGAGAGATAATTGGAAACTACTTCCTTTGTTTACTTGGAAGGAAAACGTTGTTCTGGTCCTGAAGAGCATTTGGGTCAAGCTTCATTAATTTAATTTCCATCCGAATATGGTGAAAATGGATGCAAATGCCTTATTGACTTGCAAACTTCCACAAGCACTCAGTTTTTAACTCCCGTGCAAACTTCCTCCAAGTAAACACTAATGGAGAAAATAGTCACACATTTCCTTTCTTTTCTTGTCTTCAAATTAAAATCACTTAATCTCCTTGAAGTAATCACAGCACTAAAGTTCACGTTCTTCTTATACATAGCATTTTACAAGACTATTGTAAGCTCAATTTGAGTTGCTAGGAAACTAGAACACATAATAAATTTGTGTTGTTTTGATAAGGGACATGTTATGAGTAGATTAGGCACTAGCAAAATAAATAGAATTAAAATGTTGGGACATTCAAAGTTGTTACCGTAGCATGAGTTTGTCAAGATAAAAGCTAGCCAAGTAGATAATTTTACCACTAGTGAAGAAATCACAAGACGGTAAATGGAAGATGAGAAATCATGGTTGGATCCTGATGATATGCTGCTAAGACATGAAGGCACAGGGAAAAACCATGGATTCAGATCCTTGAGTTCCACATGTTGCTGCACACAAAAAAGGATCAATTAACTGACAAAGAAAAAAATAAACAATAGTCAACAAAATTTACAAGATTATTAAAACTCTCAAAAATTTTCTTAGGGACATGATTCCATTCTGGCATTCCTGCCTCTATTTATTGATTTTCCATATATATGAAAACAGTTGCTGGTTGATAATATTCAATGGAGAAATAAAAAAAGTGTTAAGAGGTTCACATTCATAACTAAGTAGAAAAAACCACACTAGTAAAGCAATTTGAGAGTATTGAAGTAAAAAAAAAACAGAAATAGAACTGCCTTAACTTGTAACTTATAAATTATAATACAAAAAGAATATAGTTGCTGTACATTGACTTCAAGTAGATAGTAGATTAAACAAACATTGAAATTTGAAGAAATAATCTGACTTATAGACCCATGCAGTTACAAGGACAGGATATTACTAAAAATGTACCTCAAGATCCAAATCGATAGGAATATTTAGGGAGCAAGATAAGGGAAGGCCCTTTTGTCGGATAGAGAGAACCAGATGCTCTTGGAAAATATCCATATCCTGAAAGATGATATCTTGTCCAGGAAGAACAATAACCTAGAGACAAAAAGTCAAGCAAATACAAAGAAAAGAACGTCCGGATTCTTAATAAAATAAGCTTAAAAAGATAGATTCCTAGCAATTTTGAAGAAATTATTTACTTAACAATGAGCGCCTAGACCAAGAAATAGTGATGTTTCTGGGCGAACTTTTTTATACAATAAGAATATGCTACTTTTAGGATAGCAGATGATCCATAAAATGATCAGGTTCACAAGTTTAGAAATTATTCTACCTATAGAAATATGCATGAACCAAAAGAAGAAATACCTGCCATTCTGCCAGTGATGACTTTTCTGCTATGCATCTGGCTAAATAATAACCATCACCAGTTGAATCACTGCCTTCTAAAGGAGCATTAGTAAGAATGTAGAAGAAACCATAATGATGTTCCAAAAAGTACTGAACACCACTAACACGTTTCCTTACTAGCCATATCCCATCATTGACTCGCTTGGTGTTCATAACATAGACCTGTAATTTAATAATTTTCAGAAAATACATAATTAAATAGACAAATTCAAAATGTATATGATTGATTCTCTCAATAGCATAGACACATGGATAAGTGACCTTCCTCGGATGATGTCCTTGAATTAGAATTTATGGTGATAAAGTTGCCATCTTTGGTGCTCGTAATGTCTACACAGCAACTCCTATCATTTTCTGTAAAAATCACTTTATCTAGCAAATATGAGCCCAGCTGCATGGAGAACACCCTGCCAAACATTTGTAAGTACAACAGGAAGGAAAATAGCATAACCAAAGCCATTTCAGTCTTTGATGTAAAATTCCATGAAAAAGTGATTAGATTAATTTGAATATTAGTAGTGATAAAGCCTTACTTAGAGCTTAATGGAGGGACAAGGTTCGTAGCCCCAAATTGACGACAAACTAGACTTGACGATGACAATGACAATTTCCAAGAAGAATGAATTACCTATATGGTCGTTGAGTTTCATCACAAACAGTATATAGTAAACATCTACTGTCTCCAGCCCATGCAAGGCTAACAACTCCCTCCACTTTTGGAATTGGGATAACATGCCCAGACTCAAGATCCTTAACTCGAAGTGCAAATGATTCATCGCCTGAAATATCCAATGTGTATGCAAGGAGTTTGTGATCTGGAGAAATGCGATAAGCACCTATGTGAACATAACCTGCAAAGTGCATATATATAAATATTACTTCGATTTTGATTAACTCGATGAATGTATAGAAATAAGGGGTTAAAAAAGGGAAACCAGAGCATTTTATGCACACATGCCATATTGTTCCGCAATTTCATTCCAGTCGAGCAATATTTCCTCTCTGTAAGATCTCATAAAACTTAGAATGGCTTTGGCAAAGCTGTCAGGATGCCTTAGCCTCCGGCACAGGACTGGAAACTCCTTTCCTTCTGGAATATATTGATAGTAAGACCTAACCCAAGACAACTATCTCCAGTTAAAGTAGCAACACAGGAGTATGATTAATATAAACTTACATTGAATACTATATAAACATCTCTTCGTAATGAGCTCCTATTCAACAAATCTGATGATTTTACTGACTTTATTACAGTACCACTTGGCCTTAATATCATGCCATGGCAGGGTAAGCTTCATTCTTATTCCAATCAATTCACATATAATAGAAAAATCTTAATAAAGAGTCAGCAAAAGAAGATAAAGCTGATTGACAAGTTGTTTTCTAATTGTTTATTCAGAAGAATTAACTTCATTGTCTATATATGAGCGAAACAAAATACACATTCACCACCCTCTATGTATCACCCGCATCTCATCCAATAATACTGCACTTTGCGTCACAGAGACTCAGCTGAAAATCAATATATTTGCCATTTTTTCTAAACAAAATATGGTTTTCCGATGATTGGAAATTTAAGAAGTACAAATAAAGGGTTTACAGGGTTCATTCAATAAATTTAATGTAGCGTCATGAAAACTCAGCTAAAAAATCAAATCTTTTTGCCATGTTTCTGAACAAAGCATAATTTTCCGATGATCACGCATTCAAGCAGTACAAAATAAAGGATTTCCAGGTTGCTTGGAAGATACCAGGGACCCCAGTATTCCGGTGCGGTCGAGACCTTGGACGGCATCCTGGACCTCATCTCCCCGACCAATCTCTGGCAGAGTCCGGAGGCGTCGGCCATGAAGGCCTCGGCGTATGCGTTCTCCCTGCTGAGGTACTTCACGAGATCCGAGCCATTGATGTCGGACATCCAACGGTACGGATCCACCCAGGTTTTGCCATGGGCGGAGCAAGTGAAGGGGATCTTCTTGGCCACCGGGGGTTCTACGGAAGGGAGAGAAGGATGTTGCCTGGCACAAGAAGAAAGCGAGCGCGAGGAGAAGATAGAGGAAGCGAGGCGGCGGCGAAGACCGCAAGGGAGCATTTGCGAAGGCGATTTGACTAGTGAGAAAGCCAATTGAAGTAGAAAGCAGTGGATTTTATGAAAAATAACCGTTTTTTCACTTAAACCCTGAACTAAGCTAAAATTCGTGACCAACTCTCGAGAAACAGTCCACTCACGCCGCGATGTGCGGGGCATCGACGATCCCAACTGCCACATAACCGGCCTAACCGTTAACCTTGGCCTTTCCTTGTCTCTCCACCACCGCTGCCGCCTCCTCCAGCGGTGGCGGTTCTCCCGTAGCCTCCTATAAATTCCTCCACCCACACCCCGTTCCCTTCCATCGCCGTCAACGTAGCCCCTCCTCCTCCTCCCTACCAATTATTCTCCGCAGGCCGCGACGCCGGATACTATGTATCGCGCCGTCGCTCTCGTCGTCCTGCTCCTGGCAGCCGTCGGCTCTGGCATGGCCGAGGCTCCCTCGCAGGCGCCGAGCGCCTCGGCCCCGGCTGCAGTTGCGACCCCCTCCAAGGCTCCGGCTGCTGCCAAGACTCTCTCCCCGGCGAATTCACCAGCTGCTTCCGCGCCAGGCAAGTCACCCGCTTCTTCCCCGTCAGCGTTGGCCGATTCGCCTGACATTTCCCCCTCCGCCAACTCGCCTGACATTTCCCCCTCCGCCGACTCGCCTGACATTTCCCCCTCCGCCGACTCGCCGGCAGAGGATGCGGACGCACCTGCTGCTACCCCGGAGGGTGCCTCACCGGCGTCCGCACCAGGCCCGGCAGGAGAAGCGAGTGACGAGGAGCACAGCTGGGCGAGCCCTGCTGCCGCAGCGTCCTTCGCCGGAGTTGCGGCCGCTTTCGTGGCGGCGGTTGCTTTTTAAGAGCTGTTTCTTTTTATCTTTTTTCCGTATAATCATTGTAAAGGGAGGTTGAATTTGCATAATTATCAAATTAAGGCTCAATATTATCGACGCTAAAAGAGTCAAACACGACCAGTTAGTAATTTTAAATAACCCAGATATATAAATCTTTTAAAAAAACATATAAAAATAACTCAATTTTTTAAATTAAAAAAAAATCTAAAGAATAAAATGAAACAGAATGGGGCATATTTTGGTAAATCTACGGTAAAACAAAAGGTTATTCCGCTCATCTCATCATAAATGTTCCTAACAACCTGGTCCAGATTATACGAACGAAAATAAATCTCAGGCTAAACTTATAACCCATTATTTGATAAATCTAGAAAATAAGGGGCGTGTTTTGATAAATTACACAAATAAAGAGGTAACCTAAGTTAAGATCCTCCTCCTACACGTATGCAAAAATGACTTGAACTTGGTAGCAAACGAGATTGCGAAGGCAATAATATCTTTAACAATGAACATCCATCCTATTTCTTCTTCTTCACCTTCAAGCATAGGTTAGGGCTTTCGTTGTCTATCCTTTTCGTCACCGTGTTCCCGCGACAGAATAAGTTCTTAGGAAAGGCTGCCTCAGAGGATACGTTAGCATCGCCGAAGTCAGCAGCATCAGCACTTGCATTGTTTGCATATTCGAATGGAGAAACTCCTCAAGTGGCATCTTATGCCCTGCCACATCCAATTTCCATATCAGCATTAATACGATGCAATATCAACATCGTTACTATGTTTCTACCGATACCGACATTGTATGATGCAATATCTACTTCAATAGTAGGATACGATGCGACTATATCAGGCATGAGGATATATATAGGCTATTCTAGTTCCGTATTGCAATGCGATACAGAGATGGCAATCGAGTGGAATCAATTTTTCAGAGTTCATTTCACCACCAAGACGAGGACAGAAATTACAAAGCCTTCAAGTTCAAGGTTGTAGAAACTAGAAACTCAATTGATTTATTCTTACCTTGCAAGTGTTGCACTAGAAAGCCCATTCATGATCAGAAACCAGGATAATCTGTTAGCCACCAGAGTACAACTGCGAATGCCAAAATAATGAATCAATGATCTCAAAGTAAATGAGTTGCTTCAAATGAAATATGAGAAAAGGAAAATGGAAACTATCAGCATCTGAATGGTATCTAAAGCGAGCAAACTAACATTTGCCTGGGATAAACTTTGAGCACCAAGATACTGAAAAGGATGTTCGTTCCCTTGCATAGCAAAGAGAAAGTCAAGTCCACGTGTACCACATCGGATATCTGAAAAGGATACTTCAACTGCAAAAGAAAAAAATCAAATATCTGTTGATCTTCAAATGTAGAGAAAAGAAAAAGGAAATTTTGAAAGAAAAAAAAAAATCAGAATGACAAAATTATCATGCGAAAACACAATTTAAACATTTGGGGAGCAATAACTGATCGGTTTAAAGCATTAAATGCAACAAACCTTAGTCCATGTGGTATTATGATCTGGTTTTGCTTGTGTTCCCCAGTGGATGCACACAACTTGTACGCCTTCCAAGCATCTGCTTTCACGAAAAACACTTTGTTAAGTTCACATTTGACAGGCTGTAGGATCAGCGAAACGCATCATGGAGCTTAAAAGAAGCCATCAGATAGCAAAAGCAGAAACCCACACTATTCTAATCATTCCAAACTAGCATTTAGTATATAATTTTAATCTCTTAATGAATGGAACACTCTGATTCCACAACTATTGTAACATGCATCTCTAGCACTCACACGGGGAATCCCTGGACAAACAACTGCAGAAGGAAAGCTTTTTCTGGGATATAACAGACATTTCTTGTCTCAACATTACATTCATAGTAAGGTATATGGCAAAGTATGTTAGCTAGTGATATAATCTTGCATAGAGTTCAATGGAAACATAAGATCCTTGTAGCCAATTCCAAATAGGATGATGATGACATATCAAAAAGCATGTTGACCCAATTAGAAAGTTGCTCAGTCTACTCTTGGAGACCTGGCTTTGTGCATGTATTGATTATCTAAAAGAAAGAAGAAAAAAATCTAAAAGAAAACTTATTAACGAATGGATCTGAAACCATTCAAGGAAGCAACTATCAAAATTGACACAATAAGAATTAAAAGACAGAAACCCAACCAAATGAATCATAAATAAATAGAAGAAAAACAATACTGACCCATTTTCATGTAAGGCTACTGCAACCACCAATCAATATGCATTTCATGAATGTTTGCAAGGAAACTCCAATAACAGATCATGCTTCATAATCTTCCTCTTCAAGTAAACATTAGTTACAATGTTAGACACCCACAAAGAAGGGTCATGACTCTAGTACATTTATTTCCTCATTGACTTCTTTCACAGTGTACTTTGCTATTAAATCACTTGTCTCAGTAGTCGGTAAACAATTTGATTCCTTCATGATGTTAAACATCTCACTAAATAGTTCCACATAGCCTTTTTCAAGTATGCCTTTCATGAGAACCTTCCATACAATTTCATCGCTGTTGTATCCTTTACCTAGTAAATCAGTGAACAGCAATTTTGCCTGCTCAAATTGTTCCTCATCACAAAGCCCAGAAAGAATAATCTGGTAGGATTCCAGCAGAGGAAGATGGCCACCTTCCACCATTGAGTTTATATAAGTTGATGCCTCCGTGTACATTTTTGATTTGCAGCAACAACTAATTAGTGAAGTGTAGATATCTCCAGTAGGAGATAAACCTTTGTTTTTCATATGAGAGAATAGAACACATGCTTCTTCCAACCGGCCAACTTTGCAGAACCCTGAAATAAAAGAACCAAACGTAATAATATCAGGAGTGCAACCATATTTATCTAGCTCTTCTAGTAGATCCATAACTCTTGCAACTTCTACTACCGTCCACAATCCTGAAATACTGCTAATAAGGGTAGCATTATTCTGTTTCCAATATAAAAAATGTTTGAGGAGAACTGAATATGTCCAATATTCTGGTTCACATGCAGAATCAATCATTTGCTTTAGAGTACAAAATGCCTGATCCAGGTACCCCATAGTTCCAAACCCATTAATCAATGTATGATATGTTATCACATCAGGAAGAACCCCTTCATTTTTCATCTTTGTTACAATACTTTCTGCCTCTTGTACTCTCCCTTCGCTGCAATAGGCTCGAATGAATGCAGTGTAAGTGAAAGCAGTTGGCTTAGAACCAGAAGTAAACATTCGACCTAACATCATGTTGGCTCTATTGTACTCCCCTCTTTTGAGCATCTCATCTATTAGAATTGTAGAAGTCACAGCCGTAGGTTCTATACCTTTATCCAACATGTCCTCTAGCAATGACAA
>JBBPFP011001417.1:0-13702 GCA_037974795.1 Kaempferia galanga | reverse complement strand
AAATGATAAAATTTTAAGATTTTATCTCTAGAGTTTAGGCTTCCTAATTGAGTTATAATATTAATTTTTTTTTTTTAAAAATAAAAAACGAATAAATTTAGTTGTTTATGGGTATAATAATATATTTAAAATTAAATAAATATTGATTTTTAAAATTAAATTATATATATATATATATATCATTTTCCTACAGCCCATAAAATAAAACAAGACCCAGCAACAATGGTGATAGCGTCAGCAAAGGCGGCTTAATTTATTTTCCATTAAAAACTATATATATATTTTAAATATCGGTAGCCAACTCCGTGACGCCACGAAGTCTCACTAATTTAATAACAACCGCACCTTCGTATCGGCTTCGTCTAACCGATCGGCTCAAGTCATGCGCGAAACGTCGGCGAAACTTCCTCACCCTTTTTAAATATAGTATATGTACTCCTTGGCCTACCCCGACTCGTCTAGGGTCGCTCTCTGGGCCCGCCCTGGACCTTCTTCCAGTCGCAGGTGAGACTTGCGTCATTCTATCGGGTACCTGTTGGGCCCGGTCGGCAGCTACTGGTACAACACGGGTAGGAAATCAATGGGGTCCCGAAGTTTAGTAAGGAGACTACGGTTGCATTTGAGAACCGGAGTTATTTGTCACACGGTGCTGTGCGGCGTCGCCTCGCCCTCGTTCGCGGAGCGATTCCTTTGCCGAGAGGGAGATAGGGTTGATCGCTTGCTTGTAGGCGTCGGTTTCCAATCTCTTTCCATAGAAAAGAAGGACGATCCCTTTTTTTCAGGATCGGATTACGAAGTCCTTCTTGCTTGTTCCTGGCTGCGTGCAGATCTGTGGTGGGCTTGTTTGATTGGTTACGCGGGTGCTCGGTGGAAGGTTGGTTTTTCTTTTCTGTTGTCGTCTGATGCTGGAGGTTTTCTAGGGGTTTGGATTCGGGTGTTTTAGGTCTTTTAAGCTTGGTGTTTCCTTTTGTTGTTGTTTGCGAGAGGATGGATGTTGTATTGGCTCGGTCGAGCATTTTATATTGTTGGTTTAAGTGAGAAAGATTTGATTTTTATCAGGTTGGAGCGGTTTCAGATGGGGAAAGGAGGGCAGCATGAAGGTAAGAAGGTCGGATTGGAGCAGCCAACCTTAAGTTTTCCGGCTTGGGCACGGAGCGTCCAGGAGTGCGAGGCCGAATTCAAGGTTTCATCAGATCACGGGATCCGATCTGATGAAGTGCTAAGAAGGCAAAAAATTTATGGGTTTAACGAGCTCGAGAAGCATTCAGGACCTTCTATATGGCAACTGGTTCTCGAGCAGTTCAATGACACACTGGTTCGGATCCTCCTCGTTGCTGCTGTTGTCTCTTTCGTGCTTGCTTGGTACGATGGAAACGAAGGTGGTGAGATGGGGATCACTGCCTTTGTGGAGCCCCTTGTGATTTTTCTTATTCTGATTGTCAATGCAATTGTTGGCGTTTGGCAAGAGAACAATGCTGAGAAGGCACTCGAGGCCCTGAAAGAAATCCAATCAGAGCATGCTACGGTTAGAAGGGATGGTGAGTTGATTCCTAATATCCCAGCTAAGGAGCTTGTGCCAGGTGATATTGTGGTGCTCAAGGTCGGCGATAAGGTTCCTGCTGATATGAGGATTCTGCATCTGATTAGCTCAACCGTAAGGGTGGAACAAGCTTCTCTTACTGGAGAGAATGATGCTGTAAACAAAACCAACCACCGAGTTGAGCCTGAAGACATAGATATTCAAGGGAAGGAATGCATTGTCTTTGCAGGTACCACAGTTGTGAATGGCAGCTGTATCTGCTTGGTTACGCAGATTGGGATGAACACTGAAATTGGTAAGATACATTCACAAATCCATGAAGCTTCACAAAATGAAGATGATACACCGTTGAAGAAGAAACTGAACAAGTTTGGGGAGGTCCTCACAGCCATCATTGGTGCAATTTGTGCTGTCGTTTGGCTTATCAATGTTAAGTATTTTCTTACATGGGAACTTGTTGATGGCTGGCCACGAAATTTCAAATTTTCTTTTGAGAAATGTACTTATTACTTTGAGATTGCTGTGGCATTGGCTGTTGCCGCAATCCCTGAAGGTCTGCCAGCAGTTATCACTACTTGCTTAGCATTAGGGACAAGGAAGATGGCTCAAAAAAATGCATTGGTTCGGAAGCTACCAAGCGTTGAGACATTGGGTTGCACAACTGTGATATGCTCTGATAAAACTGGCACATTAACGACAAACCAAATGTCTGTGGTAAAGCTTGTCGCAATGGGGAATGGGAGAGATAAACTTAGAGTATTCACAGTTGATGGTACCACATACAACCCCAAAGATGGTAATATCCATGACTGGCCGACCAACATTATGGATGTAAATCTTCAAACAATTGCTAAGATTGCAGCTGTTTGCAATGACGCAAGCATCACTGAGGCAGAACATAATCGATTTGTTACCACTGGTATGCCAACAGAGGCAGCCTTAAAGGTGAGAAGTGTTGTATTCCTTTTTCGCTTTTGCCTTTTCATTGTAAGCTTTACGTAGTTTAGATTAATACTAAAGCATCTATCTTTCCTAAAATTAAGCTAAGTCACCAATTAAACATTTAACAGGGAAGGATTCTTGAAATGATACATATTGTTCAGTCTTTGATTGGGAAATATTTTATCCAATTGTTTGTTCTCTAGTTTGGAAAGATACACTGGATCTTTTGTATTCATTTTATTAAATCAAAGAGATATTGAGAATATTCACAATCCAGAAGTTTTTTCAGAATACATAGCATACAATGTCCAAATGATTTTCTTTGCAGATATGGGATGTATAACTTGCTAGAGTTTCTTGTGCAATTTGTTTTTTCCCAAACAATTCAGTGATGGTTAACCCATCTATGTCTACTAGGCCGTGTATTTTCGTATTTCAGTCTCCTAGCTTTCATAATTTTTTTCTTTGCTAATAAACTTCATATTTATTTTCTCAGATTTTGGTTGAGAAGATGGGTCTTCCTGGAGGATATGATACTTTGTTGGGCTCAAACGAAACATTAGGTATGTTTCAAGGCTCAAGTTTGATATTGTTTTTAGTTGATTTCATTAAAACACTGTGTCTGTGTGCTTGCCTGCTTGGTACCAAACACATGATATTTACATAAGTTGTTACTTGAAGGATGCTGCAAATGGTGGAACACAATGACTCAGAGGATTGCTACCCTTGAGTTTGACCGCACCCGAAAATCAATGGGAATTATTGTGAAATCAAGATCAGGAACCAACTCTTTACTTGTAAAGGTAGATAACGCCTTTTTGTCTTATTTTGTCTGTCTATAATGTTTATCAATTATCCTTACTTGAATGCTTTCTTTTCCAAGTGAAAGGTGAATTGTTGGAGGTGTTTTTGAGATTTTAATTAATAAACAATCAACTGTTTTATTTGGTGATGATAGGGAAACCCATTCTGAGGAAATTACTTTTATAAATGGCATTTTATTGACGTAATTTCATCATTTTATTTTCCAATTGCATTTTAACCTAGTGGTGGGAAAATTGCATGTTAATTTAGTGGTGAGTAGTAGTGATGATGCCCCTTATAACTTACCAATAATTATCTACAGAAAAGAGTAACAATTTGCATATTCTGAGAAACACTTACTCTCGTCTATATCTATTAATAATTATTCTGGCAAGTATTTATTTTAGAATTCTTTATTTTTCTACCACTCTCTTGTTGTTGATCTGCAATTTTGATACTTCATCCTTTTATCAGTGGGTGTGGGTCTAAATTTCACACTTGTTCAGCAAAATGTTGTATTTAATAAGTTTTTGATTTTATTGATACATGATGTATTTGGTTATTTCAGTCATCTTGATCTATTATTTCATGGTATCTGCCAATAGACAATGTATATTTATGAGGAATCCAAAGTGCTTTGCTACAGGGAGCAGTTGAAAATTTGTTGGAAAGGAGTGCCTATGTTCAGCTGCCTGATGGTTCTGTAGGTTTGTTAAATGAAAGCTCAAAAAAACATATTCTGGAAGCCCTCCATGATATGTCTACAAAGGCTTTGCGCTGTTTGGGATTTGCCTACAAGGAAGATCTAGCAGAATTTGCAACATATGATGGTGAAGACCACCCAGCTCATAAACTTCTGCTTGATCCGGAAAATTATTCATCCATTGAGACTGATCTCATATTCGCTGGAGTAGTTGGGCTTAGAGTATGTCATCTGACTTTGTTTGATTCACCTTTGTTGTATGTGCTAGTTTGACTCAGTTAGCATTTCTAAATTGCAACTATTGTTTACTTTCTTCTGAAACATTTCAGGATCCACCGAGAAAAGAGGTTTTTAAAGCAATTGAACATTGTAGAGCAGCTGGCATTCGAGTCATGGTTATTACTGGTGATAACAAAGAAACAGCAGAAGCAATTTGTCGTGAAATAGGTGTCTTCAGACCTGAGGAAACCATACATTTAAAGAGTTTCACTGGCAAAGATTTTATGTCAAAGCCATCCAATGACAAGAAGACCATTTTGAGGCAAAATTGTGGTCTATTATTTTCTAGAGCTGAACCAAAGCACAAACAAGAGATTGTGAGATTGTTAAAAGAAGACAACGAAGTAGTTGCTATGACAGGGGATGGTGTGAATGATGCTCCTGCATTGAAAATGGCAGATATTGGCATTGCTATGGGCATTGCTGGGACAGAGGTAGGCAATTCTCATCTTCTCACGATTGCTGTCTTTTCAATTGGTTTATTTTGTGCTCAAATGCTAAAGAACAAAGAAGCAACAGAATACCTCCATTGAATGCAATTGTCCTTGTTAAAAGTTCATGACCTAGTTAGAGAAGGAACATGTCTAACGTAGCAATTATAAATCATAAATTGTTTGCTTCTGCACTTGAAGTCCACGTTCGCCAAATAAAACATTCCCTTTCTCTCTCAATGTACCACAATTTTTCTCTGAGCATCTATGATATATCTGGAACTATGACAAGTTGACAATAAATCAAAAATAGGAAAAAGAAAGTCATATAACCTTGTTTCCAGGCTTTAGTTGGATCTGTGAAAAATGTTTATAATACATGCATCTTGATTTGGTGATAGAAGTTTTCAAGTCTAATGCTGCATTTCTTTCGGCTCACTCTTTTTTTTGCATTTGTTTCTGTTACTTATGCAGTTTCTCATCTAAACACTTACAATTCCTTAAGTAAATTTATGCTAGAAAGTAGTTTAATGTGATAAGACATTTTGTAAACTGTAATTATGATATCCTTAATTTGTGGCTGATGCTGTAATTTTTTTGACTTAGCCTTTTTTCGTTTCTCTGTTAGGTTGTTTCTCATTGGAATTTCTTAATTTTATGTGAGAAAGTACTCGAATGTGACAAGACATTTTATATACCGCATTTATGGTTGTCAGTTTGACTGCTATGATGTTTTATTTATTTGTTTATTATTATTATTTTTAAATGTATGCATGTTTTCATCTAAAGTCTTCAAACTTGCGTGTTGGTATCAAAAGGATCATTAAGTGAATGGAACATACTTGTATTCCTTATTAGTTTCAGTTATCTGTTAGTATCTTTATCTGGAAGTTCATTTTCCCAGGTTGCTAAGGAAGCTTCAGATATGGTGTTAGCAGATGATAATTTCAGTACAATAGTTGCAGCAGTTGGTGAAGGAAGATCAATTTACAACAATATGAAAGCCTTTATAAGGTCTTGTTTTTTTTAAATAATTTTGTCTTTCAAAATATTTTTCTTTCTAAAGATGGGAACTTGTTATTTCTTATCTTAATCTAACTATCTAGAATATTGGCTATTCAAGAAGCGTAATCTTTACTCATCTCTTTTTATGTAATCCATATTCACTTTTTGGGTTGATATATTATGGTACATTTTAATGCACTTTTTTACTTTGTTGAAATGCTTGGTCTATGTATGATAAGTTTTGTTACAGTGATTACCAATGATAATTTGAGGCCATGTAGGAGAGAAATTCAAGGTAGAAGCCTTTACTATTAACTCTTCAAGAAATGCAAATTGTGAGTATTAGGTTAATAGAGTATTGATGTAGTCGGTTTAGTTGTTTTTGGTCAGTGCTTTAGCTATGTAATTAAATTATCTCTTAAAATGTTATACAATAATTTTCTTTCACCAAATTCTACATGGTATTGGAGCCAACCCATTCAGGGTTAAAGTTTCCAACATAGTACTCCCCTTGGGGGAAGGTTGCTCCATTGACTATCATTCATCCATCTGCAGTTCTCCTTCCTAGTCTGTTTGTCTTGTCACTGCTCTTAGTTGTGAAGTGAATTATCTTTTATCACGTGTACCTATGCAGCCATCAGGTGCATGACAGTCTGCTCCTTTTGGTCTTTCGAACTTGCAATATGTAGTCCCAACCTGTAACCAGGTTCCCTCCAACAAGATTCCACTGTGTGCCATTTGCCTATGAATGGGTTAACATTGAGACTTCAGAAGTGGCGAGCCTCCCTCTTGATGCATTGTGATCCATCATGGCCCATCTCTGCTTCCCAGCTGAACCAACTCTCCAGCTCTTGTTGCCACCTCGAGCACCAAGACTGGAACCTTGCACAGATAAGGGGGACTGAGGCTTTAAATAGGAGCAGTGTTTCTCCTATTCTCTAACACGACTTATAAAATGGTGCATGATTGATTGTGTTGGTTGTCTATGTAGCGACATCTGTCAGTGTCTCAGCGAGCAGCTCCTGCTTGACAAGTTGCTGCTCCACCTCGGAAAACGTGATTCCCTACTGTAATCAAACTTTCCTCTCGGCCTCTATCCTCTCCATTGTGATCTAAATTTGAATCTAAGACCTCTTTGCATCAGTGACATCATTGTCCAAATCTTATCCTTATCTTCAATTCTAAGAAAACCGACTCTGACCTCTTGTTACTAATTGTTCCCCCTGAACCTTGTCCAGATCTAGCACACTTAAAATAACTTCAATCTGTTCTTCCAGCATTAGGTGATTGCATCTTTGTTTTCTGCTTTGTCAGCCATACTCTTATTTATGGAAAGCTATGCTTCTGCCTGTTATTTTCTTCTTTTTTTTTCCCTTCATATCTGCAAAATCTTCTCCTCCTCTTTACTTCCCAAACAACATCCTCACCTTGATTTATTTGGCAGATCTCATCCACCTTCTTCCTATTCCTCTTTTTGTTTTCACTGTTGTCCTTTTTTGTTTTCTTCCTACTTATTTTTTCAATAGACTTCTCACCTCCTCAGCATCTTCTCCCCATTTTCCTGATCTGCTAGTGTACATCTCCTTGCTTTTGTGCATTTTTCTCCTTTTGCTTCTTCTCTTCTTTGTTAGTATATCCTGTTTGATTCGATTTGTACGCTTTATATGCACTGCCTAAAAACCAGAGAAGAGCCAAACACAGAAAATATCTTGTTCTTATTTTGCTAGTCTAGCAAAGGGTCGACCTTTGCAATCCATCTTTCCTTTAGAATGCTCGAGCATTTTTATTTTTTTGTAGTTTATTGCATGTTGCTGTATATGCTACTTCAAGAAAAAGTCCACTCAAGGGATTTGTTGCTGAGATGTTTTTTCATTGTTGTTTTATTATTTCTCTCTTTATCTTCTTTTGTCAATGTGTTTATTTGATGTCAAACACATTTTGCCTGTGTGCTAAAGTGAGGTCTAAATGATCATGGATTGAATGCTTTATTAACTCAATAAGTTTTGTTTCTTCTGCTAGTATTATGTTTTCATTTTGTAATCACGACCTCGGTTAGAGTCATCACTATATTTGTGTGAGCTTTTTTAGATCATGTAAAAATATGAACATAGATGATACATATGCTCCAACTTGAGAGGCGAATGTTAAGAGTATTTGGTTGACAGGGTTAGTAATCAAGTAGATATAATTTTTGTATTTTAGGTGCAGGGTTTAGGTTGAGTGTATGAATACTCTGTAATTATCTTATTACATGAATGCAATAAATATTCTCCTTTCTTAAATTCTACATTGAATGAAATGAGAATTTTCAGATATCTTTCTTCCCTGTGAATTTTGCAAGTAAATTTAGGACAGTTTTGGAATTATTCTTCTATCAATTTTAGTTTGGATTAGAGTTTAGCCATGCTATTCTTTTGGGAGTTCATTTACTGAAATCAAACATTTATTGCTTCTCCATGTTCTAACATTGTTTTGCTAGAAGTTACATTTCTATCTGGTCTCTTTCTTACACCTGTATTGGTGTCTGTCAGCCATAATTAGAGTTGAAGTTGATCATCTAGTTTCTGCCAATGAGAAGTGCATCTGCTATACTAATTAATCATATTAGTTAGAGGTTATTAGTTGGGGTTTTTCAACATATTCATGACTTTATTCAGGTGGGAGTGTATGATTGCTGTGCCAGAGTGGAGTGCCATACTGCCACTAAAATTCCTTTAGCATGAAGCACCGGAACTTGCTTTATTAATATTATTTTGTTAATTTGAGTTTCTGTTCCCTCTCCCCTGTATTGTGTAATTGAATGGTAACCTGTCCTCTGGTTTGACCAAGGTATGGTTAGGCTATAGTAGTACTGAAACAACATATAAGTTTTTGGTTCATTTAGTTCTTAGTAAATACAATTGTAGCTTAAATGAAGCCTTATTTTTGTTTGATCTTTAATTTCTGTTTAATTACATTCCTTTTTCTCTTTTTGCTTATGTCCATTCTCATTTCTAATTGTAGATACATGATCTCCTCAAACATTGGTGAAGTTGCTTCTATCTTTCTAACGGCAGCTTTAGGCATTCCAGAGGGTCTGATACCAGTTCAACTTCTGTGGGTTAATCTTGTTACTGATGGTCCCCCAGCAACTGCCCTTGGATTCAACCCACCTGATAAAGATATCATGAAGAAACCACCTCGAAGAAGTGATGATTCATTGATTACTGCATGGATTTTGTTCCGCTATATGGTCAACTTCTTTTTCCACTGTGTTAATTCTATACATTCACTTCTTTCTTTATTTTTTCTCGATTGCACTGTCTTTAAATGTCTTTTTCTTCCAACTCTCAGAAATTAATGGTTCATTTGACAGTTCTACTTGTTTAAAAAGAAACTCCGATTTGGTTTAAAGAAATTCACTGTACTTCAGATTTTATTTTTGAATAGTTGGTTCTATCACTTGGAAAATTCAAATTCTAAAATATTAAATTTGGTGAAAAAACAAAGAGTATGAACTATTATTTAGGTTTTTTTTTCTTCAGAAGTTTAGACATGACATTTGCATTTGTTTCAATGATTGTTCACTTACAGTTATTTTTTGTGCATGCATAAGGAGGTCTCACTCATTTTCGTAGCTGTTTTTTTTTTTTACTTTAATATCGTGAGCTTTATTCCAAATTGTGTGATTATGCACCGTCTTAGAAAGACCAGCTTTTACTGCCAATAGTGGACAACACCATGTTTATTCTTTTGTTATAGTATGCATTACTTAGCTTCAGATATGCATATAGCTTCTATAGTGAAATTAGTGCCATGGTGGAATCATAGATTTTCTGGAGATAAATGCCATGCGGTTCTTGCTATTCTTTGATTTCTAGACCAATAGATATACGGGTTCCTGTTTATAATAATAAAATAACTCAGTTCAAGGCTTTAGTTGAATACATTTAGTATTGCACTACCAATTATCCTTTTATGCTTCTCTTGCTCCGTCAAATGTTGGGGTAGCATTTCTGGTGACATTTAATCACGTATTGCCTGTTACATGAAGATATGGGCCTTTAACCAATGCAATTGTATTATCTGACCTAGCTTTTCCTTTTATAGGTCATTGGGCTTTATGTAGGGCTCGCCACTGTTGGTATCTTCGTTATTTGGTATACTCATGGTTCGTTTATGGGGATAAACTTGAGTGGTGATGGCCATACCCTCGTAACATATTCTCAACTTTCTAATTGGGGAGAATGCTACTCATGGGAAGGCTTCAAGGTTGCGCCTTTCACTGCTGGAGAACAGCACTTCACCTTCGATGAAAATCCTTGCGACTACTTCCAAACTGGAAAGGTGAAGGCAATGACCCTTTCACTCTCTGTGCTGGTTGCCATCGAGATGTTCAATTCACTCAATGCTTTGTCTGAAGATGGGAGCCTCCTGACCATGCCTCCCTGGTCAAACCCATGGCTCCTCATTGCTATGTCTATCTCATTCGGACTCCATTTCATGATACTATATGTTCCTTTCCTCGCACAAGTATTTGGAATCGTTCCTCTCAGTTTCAACGAGTGGCTCTTGGTGTTGGCGGTTGCGTCCCCTGTGATACTCATCGATGAGATCCTTAAGTTTGTTGGTCGCTGTGCAAGTTCTTCAGGTGCTCTAAGAGCTCCTATAAAGCACAAGAACGAGTAGATGCTAACTGGAGGCAGCAACCAGCCGTTTACATGGCCAAGGTGCCTAATCTCTTGCCCTCGGGGCAAACCAGTATAACCTTCATTTATTGGTTAGGGAAAAATGTATTAGATTTAGATACTTTCAAAAAATTTTAAATCAATTTTTGCTACGCTGGAATAATCAGCAACGCCAGTTTTAACTTTTTTTTTACACATGCAAAAGTTGCATTCATTTGTTTAGAATCTTTAAAAAATTCAAAGCAGACATGATGTCCATGTTTGACTGTGTAGAAGTTGGTACAACACCTATTGTTGTATATATACCTTGTCAGCCTTTACAAGTCTACAACTCAAGTGCATTTGTTGATCTCTACCACGTCAATATTTGTACCATCAAGTTTTAGTTATAGAAATGATGAGTGTATTATCTACACAAATAGGTCAAAATTGTGTTGGGGCATCACCTAATGATTTGTTATGATTACAGTGAATGTTTAGTTTGTCACGGTAGACCACTTCCAACATTTGTAGCATCAAAGTTTAAGTAGTCAATATAATATGGGCTTATGATGCTACACAATTAGTAGCTTGAACTATGATCATAATGAAATGTTGAGTTTCTTACTGTGAGCAAGCGTAGTTGTCCTAAGCAGTTATACAAATTGAGCTTAAGATGCTGCACAAGTTGTAGTCGTCTTGGGCCATCTTGTGGTGATTTGTTAGGATTGTAGGTGAATGTTAAGTTTGTCACGGAATATACTGTTAAGTGTAATTCCTGACCTTAACCACATTAACACTTGTAGCATCAAGTTGAAGCGGTAATACAAATTGAGTTTGTTATGCAAATGGTGATTATGCTCATCCTTAATGCTCCTCATCGTCGGTCTAACAATTAGATGAAAGGAGGTAAATTACAGTACCAAGTGATCTTCTAGGTGGAAGGGCCATTTAAGCAATAATGGAAATGAATTATGTGGGAATCAATCCTTGCGCTTATGGTGTAAATTTACTACTTAGAATATCAACTCCGTTATGCTCGTGCCTATATACAAATTGAGTTTGTGGTGTTACATAAGTGAGCTGACGATGCCTGAAGCAAATTTGAAGTGATTTGTTATGATTATAATTGACCACTCTTCCATAAGTAAAAGCTGACGATATCTCAAGCAAATCCTAATAGTTCTACAAATGAGCTTTACAGAGCTACACAGGTAGATGAATTATTAATATTAAGGTGGGTGACTTTTCTTCAGTGAGCCGACCGAATAAATTTGAATTCATACCGACTAGTCAACTTCTTAAATGTTTTAGTTTAGAAGAGGAAAAAAGTTTTCATTTCACTAAAAAAAAATGCCTTATAATTGTCCTGCACGTCATATCTAGGATTCAAATGGTAGATATTTGAGAATGCTTCTGTCACTACATTTTGGCCGGGAGGCTTACCCAAGTAGATGTAGACCCTTCACATGTCAACATCCCATGGGATGAGATAAACCACGAATATATATTGGATAGACGAAAGGAATAGAATATAAATTTGTATTCAATTACTCTAACGGAATACAATGTCCTGGATTGACTCGAAATTCACACTGTCAGTGATTCTATGCCACACCTTGTGATAATGCACTAAGTACTAAATAATGTTGAGGTACTATTTGTTTTGACACTAAAAAATTCTTGCGCATAACTCGGTCAATTTTTCAAAAAAGACATCTTGTTATTTAGAAATATATTTAACACGCTTGCGATACCAGATGGGCAGAAGGGCCTTCTAACTATTAATAGAGATTTGATGGGCAAAAGCGTCTTCTAACTACTAACAAAGATAAGTACAATAGAAGTAGCAAGAAACTGTACAGACTCGATTAGAAGTTAGGAACTTGATTGAACGAGACTTACAAGAAAAGCTTTCCTTAGAGTAAAGCTTGTAGTGAGATGCCACTTGATGCTTTGCAATAAGGTTCTAAGGACTTATATAGAGGGGAGAAGAGAGAACTGGGTGCTCATTTGGGCCCTATCGTTGTTCAATCCTATCTTTTTCTATTTGTCCTTTATAGTAGCCTAATTACTAGGGCTGACTCAGGGTACTTACCCTTTTAGACAAATGGAAGGCTCCCCGAGGCTCAATCTATTATTATGTGGAATAAAGTATTCATAGTGTGCACCGAAAGTTGGATTTCACAGGATTATATGACCCACCACTGCTTCATGGAGGTGTCTCTGATATGTCTCTAGTTATTACATAGAGACGAAGGAAAGTGTTCCACAGTTCTTTTCGTACCGTCTGGACAGCTGGTAGTTGCTTTTTCCAGTAGGTGCCCTTTCCTTCTTTATTCGCGTGGTATCGGAAGTCATATTCTTTAAGCTGGCAGATAAGCTCGAGCTCTCGAATGATGGTAAGGACTCTTTCGACGGCTTGTCTTTCAATGTAAGTCATTTTTCTTCTAATGTCGTGTTCTTCCTTGAGGCAGATCCCAGTCCTTATTGTGGATCCTGCAAGGTATTCATATTCATCAAAGAGTGAATAAGGCCTGTCAGGTACTGAGAGACTTTGGGGTTGGGTTTGGCTTGGATTTGTTGCAAGGACTTCTCTATCTGGATCATCATGACTAGTGCTTCCTTCTGAGGTTGCCATCTTCCTGCAAGGCTGCAAGCAAGTCTAGATAAGGCGTCAGCCAATAAATTTTCCTTACCCTCAATGTATTGAAACTGAATGCTTATGCCTAGGCCTGTAATGAAGTCTGTAAAAGAAATCCATTAGACTCTGGATGGCTTGTTTGTGCTGACTTATTAAAGAAACTTATTTTAGCCTGACAATCAGTCCGTATAACCAGCTCCGCTTGGTCCGGATAATCGATTTTGAAGCTGTTTAAACTATGCATTACAACATATATCTCAGTATCTATAGTGGATTTTGGAGCGTTGAATTTCCCACTTGCATAGGCGCATATCTTTTCCTCAGCCTTAGGGTCGATTTTTGATTCTTCCACTTACATATCCCTCCCCATCTTTCCATGCATCCATCTGGCTCTAGAATGATAAAACAATCTTTTGGAGGGATTTCAAGGTTAGGGAGTTCCTTAATCATACCTTTGACCCTTCTTATTAGTGACCAGTCTTGGGTATTCATGCGTTTTTCTCCTGTGGGACTGACTGTAGAGTAGAAGGGGCCTAGAGTTTTGCCCATATTTGGTATGTTGCTCCTTGCATAGTTAAGAAGACCTAACCATGACCGCAGGCCTTTAGTAGTCTGGATTTCTTCATCCTTGTCGACAATCTTGCTTATAACATGGGCCTAGAACCTAATTTTTCTTTCCCCAATGGATGCTCCGAGGAATTCAATAGT
>JBBPFP011001201.1:0-13703 GCA_037974795.1 Kaempferia galanga | reverse complement strand
CAACGCTTTTCACTAAAAGCGTTGTAAAAGCCAAAAAGACAACGGTTTAAAAAAAATGTTATCTTTTAAGTGTTGTAAAATCCATATTTTCTTGTAGTGTAACTCTAAAATCATTCCCTTCATCATTTTACAAAAATGATTCTAAATATTTAAAGCTCTCAGTTTCGAATAACTCATCATCTCTTATCTTAGCAATTATTTCATTACGTCTAATATTGCTAAACTTAAATTTTATATATTCTATCTTTATTCTACTAAGTCTAAAATCTTTCCCTTCTAATGTTTCCCACTAAGATTATAGTTTAGCATTTGTTACTTCACATATTTCATGTACCAAAATAATATCGTCTGTAAACAGCATACATCACGGTACAGTGAATTCGTCCATAATTAGTGTATCTTTGATATAATCCTATCTTTATTAAAAATATTTCAGTTAATACGCATGAGAAATTGTTACTCCCAATACTTTTCAATTTGTTGTCTGAGAAGTTGATAACTTATATTGTCAACCTTCCAATCATGAATCCAACTTGATTTTCATACTAATACAATTTTTATTTAGAACTACACCAAATTGTTCTCTTTAGTAGTATACTTTATCTAATCCCTTCTATTAATCTAGAGATACATTTAGCCATTGTTATCTATGTTATACGAACTTTTTAATATAATTTATTTTCTAATTGTCAAACATTCTAATTCATGAAGTATAGTACGGCATATTACAGTTTGTAACATTTTTCTCAGTCTATACGTGCATGACAATCATACAGGGCTCTGATGGCTTCTCTCTAATTCAATCATTCATTCTTTATCTTACTATTGATATTGTATCAATATCTCCTTGGCTATATCAAAAGTGAAAATGTACTCAGATCCGACTAGCATGGTGTCAAAATGATAAATGGTTTCCATTAAGTCATGCCTAGCCAGTATTGTTCCAAAGAAATATAGCAAATTCAAAAAATAAAAAAAGACACATTGACAATAGAAACTCATCAAGAGCATGGGTATAGAGATCATAAACAGAGTACAATGGATCATACGATCCTAGTAATATTAATAAATGATCACAGTCTCATACACACCTTAAAAATTGGTTCAACTTTTGAATGAAAAACTTTACTTGATCGGCCATGTCCAGAACGAGGATTCAGTATCACAAGAATGGTCGGTGGACTTTTACATCTTATATATGGTAGATTAAATAGAGACTCATCAGCAACAATGTCAGGTTCCTGCTTCTTAGAAATCATGGGATGAGGTAAACTATTAATTGAACATTGCTGGTCTGCAAAAGCTTGTACCCATTGCAAGGTTTCCTGTGAGCTAGAAGCTAAGAAGCGGAAATCTTGTTGAACTCTTTGTGGCTTCAAGAAGCAAGAAAGTCCGCATGATCTCCTTTTCATAGGATATGCGTGGATAGTGAAATATCTTACACCAGCATGGTAAGATACCTACAATAGTTACAACTAAATATATGGGCTTTTATAATTAGAAAGAGTAGCACGATAGAGCAACTAAGAAACTTACAGAAATGATCTCATTGATGCTAAGAGTATTAGAACCCCATGTCAGGGCTTTACTTGAAAGTCTTGCTTCAAATATATTAGAGATTAAATTTTCGGAGCCCTTTTGCTCATCGGCACTTGAACCTTTAGCTTTCTTTTCCAGAGTAAGCTTCCCGCTAAAAACTACATATCCTAACAAATCAGATTTTTCATCCCCAATATCAATCCTGTGTTCATGAGGCTTTGCTTTCCCAGAATCTTCAATAGCAATACGGGCATCAGTCTTCTTCAGTGATTTTACCTTGCCTCTTTTTTCAGGAAACACAGTTGGAGATGAATGCTGCCCTTTTGCTGTTGGGGACTTCTTGCTACTCAAGCGGCGAAGAGATTGCTGCAGTGTGCCTCTTGGTGTGGTAACACCTGGATTGTGATCAGTAGATTCCTGCATAGCTCCTTTTTCAAGCAAACCTACGTGGGCATGCGTTCAGCTCACAAACACAGTCCAAACAAGGTGATGATGGTTTATAAGGTATAGAGGAGTTCTCAATCAGAGGCACCAAGGAGTCATCAGCATGCAGTACAGCCACTGCAAATTTCAATACGCCTCAATTATTATAAAAGAGCATGACCATGATGAAGGTATCAATCACTAAATGAAGATAAGGATAATTGAGCTACACAAATAAAACACTAAACTCAACAGAACAGAAGTAATGCTCCACAAGAAGGTTAGTTCATTCACAAAGTTGGTTGGCACAAAAGAAATGAATAAAAGAAGATACACAAGTTTATCTGTGCTAATTGTATGAGGCGTTCAAGAATATGTACGTGGAGCAGTTAATTTATCTTCATATGCATTCAAATGCAAATAAAATCATTAATCTCTCGGTGTAATTTGGATTAATAAAATATTCTCTCTCTCTTTTTTACCATTGTTTCTATCATAAAAAATCCAAAAAAAAAAAAAACAGATTTTTTTTACCACTCCAACTCCAAAGCTCTAGACAATTCTAACAGAAGCATCAATACGTAAAGATGTTATTCTCCATCACAAACCAGTGGTGGCAACTATCTCATTTAAGAACTAGCCAAAAGGAGCGTCTTAAATATTGAGCATTTTCCTAGCATTCATCTAATATAAAAATTAAAAGAAGTTTGTTTTGTAACCCCAGCAAATAGAAAAGATACAAGAAAAGGATAGCTCGGTGCACGAAGCTCCCGCCATGGTACCAGAGAAGGATCCATTGTACGCAATTTTACCATGCTTTTAAATAGAAAAGATAGAAGGATTCACCTCAATTAAATAGACTGATTTATGGTTACATGAACAAAAAATACATTACATCCAATTTCACTTCAGCGAGTAGCTCAAATGTCCTATCATAATCGATTTCTTAGTTACAGACTACGTTTTTTGTTCAAACGCGTCCTGAATCAAAATCCAAACAGAAAGTTCCTAGATGAAGAAGAAAAATAGACGCTTTAGCTAATCCATCCTCCTTTCAAAAATCTAGATTTCAAAGAGCTCAATCACAGGATTCCTAACTATTGGACAAAATAAAAAACACAGAATCGAAACAATTGCAAAACAAATCAGCAAAATACCATTCCATTCCCAAACACAAAAAGGCACACGCGTCCGAAGCAGATCAACCAACACCCATCAGATTCAGTAAACAATCCCCTGCCGGCGATGCCACAATTCCGAATCAGGAAGCCTAAAACGATTCCCGATCGCGATGCCACTGCAGCTGGGAGAAGACGAGTGGGAGACTTTTAGGAAACCGGCAAGTGGACGAGACGCGAGCAGGGAAGGCCGATCGGGGATTTGGAGAGGCGGAGAATAAGAAGAAAAGGCGATGATACGCTATCTGATATATCGAGTTTCCGACACGGAGCGGCGTTACAGGCGGGAATATTCTTTTACTCCATAAATTTCACATTTCCACCCTCAGAATTAACTCATTTTCATTTATACCCTGGTTTCCAAAATTTACATTTTAAAACCATTCACACTATTTAACTCCGTTGTTCTAGACAATAATCAACGGCAACTTGTTAAACATGTGCATCATTTAGAGTTATTTTCTTTTCTTTTAAATTTTTATTTGCTTTGCATTTGACTACAATAATACATTAAAAGTCTATAAAGTTTAATTATATGTCTTATGATGTTATGAAAGGAGCTCATGATTAAGTTAAAAAAGAGTACACGGACAATGAGATATTTAACATTCTCTTGGACTATTTTCATGTGCAAGTGAGAAGTAACTTTATAATTTAGTAATTTAACATGTTTTATATTGTCTATGCCTGTTCAATATTAATTAGGCTTTATTTTGTTCGACTATTGTAATAGAAGATCTACTACAATACTATCAAAATTGAGCTAAAAAAGATCATAAAAATAAATAGTTATTTAACTATGATCAACACCTGTTATTAGACTCAATCCTCTAATATGTCATTTTATATCAATATATAAATCAAATTGAATAAATTGAAACGGAATGAATTAATTTTTTCAAACTAACAAGACTAATCAAAATTTTCAATAAAAATCAAATAAATCAAACCGATAAAATATCAATTAACCAAAATTTCTTAACAAAGATGAAATCATGGGAGATTTAACTCAAATCGAAATCAAATTTTTTAATATGGAAAATTTACTAGTTTAATTTTATTTTAGTTTATTCAATTTAATCAAATAAGGATTTCTAAAATGTAAACTCAACCAAATTAACTGATTTTTTTAAAGAAAAAAATGAAATACCGAAATAGCCAAATTAGATTTTTAAAATTCAGTTGGTTGGATGGATTTATTTGATTTGTGCCTTAGCTTGTCAAATTAAGGTAGACCAAAGTTATTCTGATACTATAAGCAACGGATGTCTTTTAAAGTTTGAAATGTCATACATCAAAAGCCAAGGTCTTGAATAAAAAAACAAGACAAAATTCTAGGGGGCGAAGTGAAGTTTCCAAATGCGTGTTTTCATCGTTTCCGGTTTCAACTAATGGAATTTGATTAATGTGACGTCTAAGCGATGCGTACCGTTTCCGACACGAAGCGGCGTCGCGGATGCCGATATGCCGCATTTAATATCTTATCGGCGTTATTTAATTGCGCCTTTAAAAGACTCGTTTTCCATTCGCTTTGACGAAGACGAACAAGGTATTTGGTGGAGTCGCCATTAGCTAAGCTTCAATCACTGCACGTGCGTTTCAAAATAGAAATTTCCAAGCCACGCGTGTCCAGAATCCGACGTATGAAATCCTATTCGGACGGATACGATCGCTGCGAATGAGCGAAGCCTGGGGTGCCACTTCGAGGGGATCCGGCTCTCGCTCTCCCTTTCTACTTTTAAATAGGTAGTCTGTTGGGAGTGGCTGGTGGGATGCTTCGTCGACCCTGCTTCTGTGAACCCAGACCGAACCCTCCAGGTTGGTCCACTAATCTACGGGCCCACGGAAACCCACACGCGATTTGACCAATGATGGCGCGGGCACAATTGGCTAGTGTGCGGAAGAGCACACAAAGGAAAGGGAAAGTGTGATTTTGATGTAGAAGGGCACGCCAATTACTATTTCGCCAGCTGGGGAATGCGGTAAATTGGGCCGCCGGAGCAGCGGGTTTTAGTACATAATTATTTTTGTTATTTTTTTAATAAATAAATAATTGTTTTATGTAATTATTTATGATTTAAAAAATAAAAGGATGTTTAAAGATGATTACACTACTCCCAAATATTTCTCACACTTAAATTACGTGAAAGAAAATAAAAAGTATACGACCACCAAAGACCTTGTTCATTTGAATTTTTCAAAATTATCCATATTTTTAAACATTTTAATTCTCATCAATATTAATAATATGTATTTTAACTGCTATAATATATAGTTGTTAGTAATATTTATCTCTGATTATTATATTATAATAATACTTTAATTTTTATCAATACTACTAACACTAATATAAAATTTATTTATGTATTATAATACTAACAAATCTCTAATCCACATTAATCGACACTCGTTTACCTGAGTCATCCTTAGACAAATCAATTTGTACTTTAGTTATAATCCATACCAGTTAATATTACTTTGGAATTTTTAATTTAGATATCTAACTTTTTCACCGATCATCCAATGTAATATTAACTGATCATCCAATAGCACAACAGGTATTAGGATAAAATGTCATGTAGTGTGCCGTAACTAAAAGTCAAATTGTAAATGCTTAGAAGATTACATGGACACCCTATACTGTATCATAGCCCAACCCGGATTCCAATATTATATTATAGAAACTACATGCTTATAACTATAATAACGGTGTAATTGTAACAAATATAAAATCTTAACTACTATAATGATGTAGCAACTATTAAATCTTAACTGTTATAACTACACTGCATTTCATAGATGCCACCACGACATTTAAAAATAAAAACAATTTCCAAAAAACCAAAGTATAGCCAGCATATGATACTCTTTTATAATAAATGAAAGATACCGTTCTTTTTGAGTTTTACCCATTGTTTATTGATCTGTATGGCATGATCGAACGTGATTAGCAGGAATAATAATGACTCATAGAAGTCGAATTATAGCAACTCCAATTTTAGGGATGAAAGTAAATCTCAAGAGAACATAATTAATTACCCAAAAAAAATTATAGCAAAAGAAAATTCCAAGAGTAAATTATGCTACAACAATTAAACCCGAATGGCTTGGATGAATTGGGTCATCCCTAACCCATTCTGTCTCCATCGTATAGTTTCATGGAGACAGCAAAATTCTTGTCATTGGCCTATAACAATAAGATATATAATACCATATTGGAATCCTTTACTTGGGACGCTTGCGATCGTATAATATATCTTCGAAGTTATTCTTGATGGAATAACCCACTCTAACAAGGTTTCTACCCACGCCCAAGGCCACAATCCCAGCACTCCTCGTAAATCTGTATCAAAAGAAAAGATTCAGAGATTTGTTTATTTATGTATTGGCTTTGTTTCTTTACAAAAAAAAGAAAAAGTTAAATCACAAACATTTTTTTTATTTTTGTATTCTGCCTCAATTATGTCCGAGAAGGAAAACTGGAAACTACACTTAGATATCAGTAATGGGGGGCGATAAACAAAGCATACTTGTCGAAGAAGTTGCTCCTTGATGCATGCTCTGGTTTAGCTTTGGCTGGTTGGAAGGGAGCAGGAGCTTCTGTAAAATGTTGAATGTGATTAGTAAGACTTTTATACATCTATTCAGAAACATGCATAGACATTGATGCCGACACTGATATTAAATACGAGGTAAAGGTCAGGCTAGGGAGATTGAGAATTGGCTAAAGCATTAGGTAAAACTAAAGGTCAGTACCATATCATGCCAAAGAATGCCAAGAGCAACTTAAATGAGTTTTAATCTTATAATTCCTTTCACATAGCTTGTTTACTTCCAAATAGAAACTCGACTACTAATTATACCAAATTAGTAGATAAGTATCGTTCATCTGATATGAGCATAGATTCTTATAGTATCCTAGTGTATTTTTTAAGATCCAAATTAAATAATCTTTAAGGAAAGTTAGGACATCTAGTATTGGAATTAATTAGATTTCTTTAAATAATCAAATTAACTACTGCCAGTTGGACTTAAATTGACACAATTTAACCCAAAACAAACACAGCCCATTTTCCGACTATAATAGCGCTCTTCTTTGTTGCTACTGGTGCTTCTCCACTCTTCCCCTCCCTATTCCCGTGACCGGCAGATGAAAAAAAAAAAGGACAACTCACAGAAATGGATTGTTCGTATATAGGCCAGTTTTGTACTATACCAGCAAAGATAGATCATAGCTTCAAGATTTAAAATCATGCATGCAACTACTCTTGGCAGTCAACATAAACATAAGAAATTATGACAAATTTCAAACATTAAAAAAAAATCAAGACTCATTTTCTGAAAAATATCATCAATGGTCTAGATAAAGAAAATAGAACATAGTGAGCAATGGACCAATTGATCCATGGTTCAGTGGTGCACTATCTCCCACATATAGTTAATAACAACCAAGCTTTATCTCACTAACCGCCTACAATGAAGAAATTTCATTTAAGCACATCGTATCTCTAGTCTCTACTAAGAAACAATATAAGCTGTCTTTGTGGTATCAGATGCACCTACGGCTCCACTTTAAGGTAACAACTACTTAGCATTCTAAAAGTTTCATTAGCTAAGTGACGTCCACACTAATCACACAAACTTAGTCATATAAAACAAGCACATGCTCTAGAATTACCTTCTGTATTCTGCACATGAGCAGGCACACGTTCTGTTGATGTCCTTCTATCCACTAATAGCTGTGAAAAAAATTTGGCGTATCATTAAGATCCATATCAGCTAGAAATAGACGTTCAGACTTGAATGCATACATGTCAGTGATTAAAAAGGATACAATTGTAAATATATCAATAGAGAAAGAAACATGACAATGCAAATGCAAAAACATTTTAAGATCAATGGAGCAACTATTTGAACGCTTGTCAAGAATGTAAGTATAGAAGCTGGTAAACTTTTCCAAGTAGATTGTTGAGGATCCTAGGAATCATATCCCTTATTTTGCATTCCAGTAAAAGGTACTGCAAATGAAGATAGACCTAGTCTGAAAATAAACTTGACTGCCCATATCAGCCTTACAGATAAAGTTCACTTGAACAGACTTGAATGAGGGTTTGCACATTAACTTCCAATGTCAGCAAATTCAACAAGAATATTCTCTAGTTGCTGAAAAGAACTTCCAATAGTTCGCATTTGCAAATTATTTTCCAGGATTTTGAGATGTTAAAGAGAACTCAGAGAAATCCAGCAGTTTTCTGAGAAAGAGCATAAGAATTAGCCTGAATTTAACTAGAAAGTGTTATATACCACAGAATGGAGGCGATCAATGCTACTAAGCCAAGTAGTAAGTATCATAAGTTCCATCTAGTCATCATTACTTTGCTTGTTATTCACCTATCAAAGTGTCTTTTAGCAATAAAGAATTAATTTTCATAGTAATGAATACATTTGGCAGCACACATTCAAAACAGCAAGTTTTTTCATCAACTGTGGATCTTATCAAAATCCTTATATGATTTCTATGCATCATATGCCACAAATAGCTGAATGCTGGCAACCAATTCCAAAAATTAAGTGCACAAGTAGAAATTGTAGGACAGAAATTCCATTGAGGAGAATTGTTCCAAAAACGAGGCACCCAGATAAAGAAATCACAAAGTCGTGTGGTTAGTTTGATTTTCTAGATGCAAACTGCACCGGCTGTGCACTCAATGACAGCCTACACCCATTTTGGTATGACAATAATTGTTGCTTTTAGTTTATGCAGCAAGGGCAGTGTTTGATAGGTTTCTGAAAGCCTAAGCAAATAACAACATAAACAATTCGGACATTAAACCTTGACATTCATCCACTCAATGTTCTAAGACATGCCACATATTTAATTGAACTAATTCAACAAGGAAGTATAGAACCTATGCTTTAGAGTTGCCACTTTCACTACAAGATGACAAGTGGCAACAATCTAATGGCAAACCAGTCGTACTCCTTTTAGGTACTAAATTTCCCCTTCTTTTGCCAGTCTCCATTTGCACTTTTTTCCTTATATATCCATTTCAGCGGTTGTGGTAGCTGAAGTGATGTTGATTAAGGCAATGGTTATTGTCATGCATCACGTCCTCTGTTTTCTCTTTTACTTACTAAACTTACCGAAAAAAGACCTGACATCACTATAGAAATTCCCCAACCTTAACTAGTCAAAGTTGAAAAAGAAACAAGAAAAAGAGCATGTAGCAGATATTGCTCCCTCAAACATTGCTAATTCAAAATAACTTAAATGATTATCAACTCAAATGAATTTTGCATTTATACTTTTCTTGAATGAAAGCAATGTCTATGTATTATTTTTGTCCATCATAGTGAATGGATTCACAGTAAACATAAGTATGCAAGAGAATTTTTTTCTGTTGCACCTGTTCATCATAAAATTTTTTTTTATCAAGATCTACAAAGCATTTAGTGTTGAAAAGTGACCATGATATCAGAAGTTTATAACTTAAACAAGAGCAACAAAGTTCTAATTAGGAAAAATACCTCAAGACCAGCACAGAAAGGCAATTTAGTAGCATTCTCTTGATTTTGAATGGAGCCATCTTTGCTGTTTACAAATACTGAATAACCAACGCAAACATATTTGAAGTCTGAGAGGCTTCGACCTTCTTTATCAGCTTCCAACTCAGATTCTCCCACAATGTAGCTAGGCACTAATAAATAACATTAAAAATAACTAACTGCATAATGTGAAATATCAGTTTTATACTTGAAAAAATCCACAGTTATGTGCTAGAAGCTTTAGAAGAAAAAAAATTCAAGTTAACTACAACAAATAATTGAATATATGAAATTTTATTTCCATAATAAAAAAAGAATTGAAGGAATAATTAAAGGGTAGCTGGGTGCATGAAGCTCCCGCCAATGCAGGGTCCAAGGAATGGTATATTGTATGCAACCTTAACCTACTTTGCAAGAGGAAGTTTCCAAGACTCAGATCCATAACCTCCCGGTCATATAACACAACTGTACCATTAGGCCAACAGTCCCTTTTAAAGAGATATTAGATAAGATCCATGCAATTGACTCCAAAGAGTTGAGATGAACTAGAGTATTGTTGTCATATTTGTGCATCTTTGAATCAACTCAAATGTGCCGATATACTAAAAAAAAATGATAAACCCAGTTAGCCTCATTGACTATCCCGGGGGTGGCCGGCCCGACCCCACGGAAGTTTCCCACCGACCACCAGGGTAAATCGGGAAACACTCGCGGTGGACAGCCGAGAAGCCCAGCATCCCTTAGTTACGAATCCCATTTGGAGGAAAAATCCCTGCAAATACGCCCTAGCTGGGACTCGAACCGTGGAAATGTGTCGATATACTAGAAATGTATTTCCTAGGTTTTTAATAAGCACAATAAGTGTTTTTGTTTAGTATATAATTTGAGTAAATTTGCATATAAATTTGGACATTTTATGGCTATTTAAAGAATTAGTTAGGTACTTATCCATTTATTCTTTCAAGTACTATGCCTAAGTTTCATATACAGTTTTATAAAGCAAGCACCTACTCTATTCCTTTAATTCTTTAAATGACAGTTAGGGGAGAAGGCCAACATGTTCCTAGCATTTAGAGAGAAGGCACAACACAATTATCTAGTAAATCAATCTTCAAGAACTTCTATGGTGCTGGGAATCAGCAACGAGTGTTTGACACAGATATAGATCTAGCTGTCAATTAACCATTATGATTTTTTTAAAGTGAGTCGTGAGGAATCACCAGAAAAGCATCAAAATTTTAGACACAGATATGGGTACACGACAGTGACACACCTTGAAAATTATTATATTTTAATGATATGATAATAAAGCTTTAAAAATTATGAAGGATATCGAATGTTGTGTGCAATCTTGTCATGAATGAGAGATCAATTACATATTGTACAATATCTACAATCAATATGTGGTCAAATCAAATTGAAACAATATTGAATATTTTTTTGCCCACAACCAACATGTGGACCGAATATGCAACAAAGTGGTAGCAGAAAATCAACTTAAGTCCATTATTGACAAGTTTATCAAATAAATTTCAATTATAAAAGGAAAAACTAATCCAAGTTAAGTTGGTTAATAATCATTATGTTATTTGTTTTGATATTTTACACTGCTAAGGTCAATCACAAAAATTGTATTTCATGAACTGCTTCAAATCTTGATATATAATTCTTTATGAATTTATTAACATCTTACATGACAAATGTGATTTTTTGTATGAAGATTGGTTTGGACGACTAACATGATACATGTTGTAGATGAACTTTTTTATCCGTTATTTTATGCATTTTCTTGATATAACTAATTTTAATATTCTTTAATGTAATAGCATACCCACATGCCTCTGTGATATGTGGCAGCTTGACCACAAACAACTTATATATGCTTTTAAAACTTTGTAGGTTTACATACAATAGGCAAGAGAATGTGTGTACAACATACTCCCTAGTTGTACGAATTATCAAGAAAAAGTATTATGGACTAGATACTAAAGAACCCAGGGGTCACATAGACAAGGGGGGAAATTGCCCTATTTTATCCATCCATTGCTCCAGTTAGTAAAGGTTCGCGTATAATTGTGCATTAGTAATTCGTCATTAATGATCAATATTTAAAAAAAAAAATCTACAAAAACCAAGTTCAATGAGGGATGATGATATTACTTGGAAGTGCAGCCTTATTTACTCCCAACTACGTGATTTTTTTTCTTATCTTAAGGTTGCACTGAAATTCAAATTCATGTTCACGGGTCATTGTCATTTATTTGTCTCATAAATCGACAATTATTTATTTCTTTTCTTCGTCTACATTAAGGCATGTTGGTCTTGCCGCCAAGAAAAATCGCGTTTACAAAATTTACCTAAATGCCTTCCCAGATCACTAGATTAATCGCTACACCTCATCGATCAGGTAAATCAACGATTCATCTCTGTCATATCAAGAAGCAAAATTATTCCCAAAAAATCAATTCTCAGATCATACAGAAGAATGAATAATCAATCTACAAAGAGAGGGAGAGGAAAGAGGGAGCGGGAGCAAGAAGTAATCGAACCATCTTCGAGGGGCCTCGTGAGGCCGATGCAAATAGGGTTCCGAGAGTCAGATTTGAGGATCGAGGAGAAATACAGACAGCCTTTGCAGGATTTTCCCTGGGGCACACTCAGCGCGCGATCTCCGTCGCCGGCTGAGCCCGAACCCGAAGCGCCCCCACCAACACCGCCGGCGACCGAACCCTTCTCCATAGACGATGAGCGGCGACGCTGCGCAGCGCCGATCCTGTCGCTCCACCTCGGAGTTGAGCGCGAGGATGAAATCGGGATAAGGAACTTTATTTTGCAGAAAGACCGAAAGGCAAAATGGCTTCGGCGTCTGTGCAATCTAGTTTATCCTTGGTTGAAGAAAAAAATGGTAAATTAATTGTAGTATAAAAAAATAGGAAATATATTTAAAGAATTCTTGTTACTGTTACATTCTTAAAATTAACTAAAACTATTAGTGATAATTTTTAATAATATTATAAAGTACAAAAGATATTTATTGTTATCGCCAAATATTAATTAAGAAGCATTTTAAATTCACCTTAAAAATTACTATTAGTGAGGATTTTTATTATTCTTATAAAAAATATATATATATAAAATATTTATAAGAATAATAATTACATAATTATATCTCTAAAGTTAATATCATTATGTTATAAAATGTAAGTAAAAATAAGATAACATCGGAATAGTAAACGATTATTGATTTCTGGCCGCCATGTAGATCAACAACTATCAGAGTTCACTTTTTTTTTAATTGATACTATGTATCAAGCTTTTTGAACTCTTTGGGCGACTGATTAATTCGGGTGATGGAAAAATATCAGAGTTAACTTAATTAAGTGGTTGAATATCAAAGTCCATTTTGAAAATCTTATGTAGATAGTCCTTTTTTCTTCCTCTTAAATAATGCATGAAGTTCATTGCGTCGCATGGAGGGTTTCCAGTAATTAGCGATGCAGTTATATCAAACGTGTTCAATGCCTTCCACCATTGACTTTTACCACTGTTTATAATAACATATGAAATATATTTGTAGATAAATCGATTAATGGAATTTTGGTCTCGTTAATCTGTAGGTAAAATGCAGCAATAACTCAGATGATGCACACTCGAAGACCTCTCTTTCTGTCAACATTATTTTTATAAGAAAATGACCAGGCCGCCCAAGAGGCCAAGACTCAGTCAACAGCAAATCCATGCCAGATGAGTCCCATCAAGACTAACTCGGACGAGCTCCGATCAGGGTCAGCCAACTTCCGCTGAGCTCAAGTTGAGTGAGACGGTGAGTATAAGTCACGTCTGAGTTAAGTTCAAGCCGCTCTTGAACTCAGACGTGACACGGAAAATAACGACGACGACAAAAGTATCAGTTACACAGAGGTCGCACCTCTGGGTGAAAAGGAAAAAGTACAACATGGGCCACCTTTTCCCTCTTTATAATGGGTACCAGGGTGTGTAAATGGTCGTTCGTCATAT
>JBBPFP011001094.1:0-13704 GCA_037974795.1 Kaempferia galanga | reverse complement strand
GTGGTCAGATCTGATCGGGCTCCTGAGCGCCCGGTCGGACGGCCACGAATCACTGGACCAAGGGTGGTCCAAGAATTTACGGTCCAAAAGATCTAGTCTTCTATCCATCCCCCTCTCCCCACCAGAGAGTCAGCATTTCCTCGATTTTTCCTAGTTTTTTTTTCCGGTGAACATTCTTGGTCCATCACAGCACTGAGAAATGGAAGATTCAGAGGGGGAAAAAACTTCAAAAAAGAAAAAAAAAATATAATAATAATAAAAGGAGGCGCAGAGGATGTAGGTCCGCCATCAGCCGGCGACGGCGGTTCCGCCCGTCGGAGTGTGGCTGTGCTCGCCTTCGTAGGTCACGATTAGTATTGAGGAATCGTCGGGGGCCCGCTCCACGTCCTTCCTCGCTGGGCAGCTCGCGCGAGCTGCACTTGTAGTAGCCCCTGAAATATGAATCATAAACATAGTTAGATCGGATTGCAGCTCTTTGATGGGGATCGGCTTCTGCCCGTACTTGCGCCACGAGTATTCGTCCGGCGGGATGTCCGCCGCCTTCGAGCTTATCGCCGGCACGCGTATTGTCCTCTTCACTCGCGATTTCCTGCTTTAAAGAAATATATTTAATTGAATTGGAGATCGATGTGTATGGATTTGGTTAGCCTCTGTTTTTTGTTGTATTCTATACCTTCGTTTGGAGCAGTGGCAGCGGTCGCAGGAGACGGCGTACTTTCCGTCGACTTGCCCGGAGTGGGAGTGTTCGTTAGTTACCGTGCACAAGGCAAATCCGCTTGAGCGAAGACGAGAAAGGCGGCGCCTTCCTGGCCGCGGCCTTTGGAGACGCGGCCGTCGCCTGTTACGGACGACACGAAGGAGGACGTCGCGGAAGACATCGGCGTCGAGATGCTGAAGCACCCCTTCTCCCCGTACTGACCGAGCGGCGAGGCTTCCTCGCCGGCCTCCGGCTCGGTGAAGTCAAGAGTCAACCCCCGGGGAGGAAGCGCGTGCTGAGGTGGCTTGACGGCCCGGAGAGGGTCTTCCCAGCCGCCTCGAGGAGCGAAGACTTTCCGGCCGACGAAGGTCAGCGGCGGAAGCGGGCGTGGCAGGTGCAATTGAGGAAGGTGATGACTTTCTTCAACTTGGAGACGGCCGCATTGGTGATTCCCCGGCAGTCGGCCTCCCGCTGCTGCTGACCGGAGAGTAGCCGGATGAGGTTCTCCACGGAGCGCAGCCCCGCAGTGGACGCCTCTTGGATCGCCATCTGATCGTCCATCTTGGCGTACCCCATCGGACCAACGTCCATGATTCACCTTCCAAGCCAGCATCCAAGTGAAGAGATTAACAAAGGCAGGCAGGAGGATTCTTTCTACCACCTTCGAATCTACCTCATTTTTACCGGGGTTTGGGGAGTATTTTTTTATGAGAAATGATTCGCTACGCAAAAAATCTCTCCACGAAATCCTGCACGACACACACAGTGCATGGTGGGGTCCACCAAAAGTGAATGGTGGGCCCCACCATGTACTGTGTGTGTCGCGTAGGGTTTCGTGGAGAAATTTCGCGCAGCATATCATTGCTCTTTATTTAATATGAATTCAGAGATTTTTCGGGATAAATATAAGGATACTATTTTCATCCCTAACCCCCCATATAATACGATGGACATGGAGATGTAAATTGGTATAAAGATTTCTCGAGATGGGAATAGGGATGGGGATGAGAATTAGGATTTAATCTCCGCAAGATTGGGGATAAAGATTTTCATTTAACAAAATGGGAACATAGACATTAGACAGAAATGGGGACAGAGAGAATATTCATTTGAGAGTAACGGCAAGAAATGAAAGTTAATATATAAAATTATAAAAATATCTTTTATGAAAAAAAATAAAGATAAAATTGAATCAATTTTTCCTTCCCTTTCCTCTCCTTCCTTTCACTTCAAATTAAGGTGTAAGAAATTTACTAATTTCTGAGTATACATAAGTAAATTTTACACTTCTCTATTTTTTTCTTCGTAACTCGACCCCAAGTGTCGGTGAAGCCAGGGGATCGAGAATAGTGGATTCGATCCTGCAACGACCGTGGAATGTCAGTGGAGCCGAAGGATCGAGAATAGTAGATTCGTGTCGATGGAGTCAAAAAGAGAATAAGTGGTTCGATCCCACGACTATCGAGTGTCAACCGAGTCAGGGAATAATAGATTCAATCTCGCAGCTACCAAGTGTCGGCAGAGTCGAATAATAGATTCGATCTCGCAGCTACCAAGTGTCGACAGAGTTGATCAGAGAGATGATAGTCAAATTAATCTCTTAACATTGGTGGCAAAAGATGACTTCGTTCGCTCCAGCACCCCCGTCAACCCATTCCAGAGCCAACACGTAGGAGGTAAATCATAGGTGGCTACTAACACTTGGAATACTGACTTGCACATAAAGGAAAATTAACCCCTTAGCATGGAAAGGGAGAGAATGCCTCATTGCCGGACCATCAAAGTATAGGCATGCAAATTAAATTGGAATGTTACAAATAGATGACCTATAAACAAACTCCTACAAGAAAACGTGCCCCTGGGGCTATGGTGCAGCGGTAAGGACACGCAGTTGTCTCCCAGGCACCCACGATTTGATTCCGAGCTACAGCGCATTTGCAAAAATTTTCCCTCCAAATGGAATTCGCAACTAAGGGATGCTAAGCTTCTGGACTACCCGTAGTGCTTCCCGATTTACCCTGGTGGTCGGTAGAAAACTTTCGTGGGACCAGACCGATCACCTCCAGAGATAATTAATGAAACTAACTGAGTTTATCATTTTTTTTCATTTATAAGGAAGACAACGTGATTAAGGCTAAGTTTTGCCAAGGAGAGACCATAACAGTTAGGAAATTTGTATCTTCGAACGAACATTCGCTGTCACGTCAAGTTTCTCGAGGTTAATGCAGGCGAGTGTAAGTCATGAACACATAGATAGCCAACAACGTGGTCGAGCTTGAAGCAAGACATAATAGCTTTCTAACTCAACTCCATTCTTAGCTTCTAGAAGCAATGAACTATTAGCTACATCATAATTACCAATGAAGAGGACGCCTCCTGCCAAATTCTTCCTCAAGTCTTCCGAGCTAAAAATTGTCTCTAATTTCAGCTTCGAATTACAATAAATATTTATATGTGATACAAAGAAAAACCAATATGATTGTTTTTGAATGAAAGGAGAGAAGCTAGCTAAGTAATTACATGGTGGTGTTGTAAGAAGGGAGAAAACCCCTAGTCATCAAATAGATCTTCACTGTCATCACTGTCTTGGTCAAATATCTGGTATTCGCCATCGCTGCCGCCGTCGGCACCTTGGGCTTTGTCGGGTTGTTGATACTCACTTCCTTTGTTAAATGGAAAACCCCGCAAGAGCTCCTCCAAGTAAGTACTTGGTGCTTCCTCTCCCATTTCATCTGTTTAATATATATGAACTCCCAATTATCGCAAAATTATTTGTATCCATAACATATAGAAATACACCACTACGACAAAGGATCATATATTTGAATGAGAAACATCTAGTTTCAATCACAGTTACTAGATTGAAACTGTTGAACAGGCAAGTTTTAGGTAGATTTTGGCGGGGAAGATGATCGGAACAAGGCATAGTAAATCGGAATTAGAAGTAAAAGACTTTGTCTTAAGGGATAGAAGTGATACCATTATCAGGGAAGATGCCACCTTCGTGTGCCTATAGACAGAAATTTCAAACAACAGATAATTAGCATAATAAACGAATGAAATCACAAGTACACGGAAAAACCAAAGACAATAATATACCAGAGTTGGTGATTCATATCCATCGAGTTCTTCCTCCTCTTCATCGTCGGTATAAATATTCTCCAGAACATCCTGATTTGCATGCCCTTGATCATTACATGGGGTAGATCTCACCTCAGCCAAGCAATTAGTATCTGTAAGTAATAACATAGATTACAATATTCCACCAGAAAATAAAGTGATCAATTCAATAAGGCCTCAATATAATAAAAGGCAAGGAAACCTTTCTCTACAAGTTGATCCTCTTTTACAACTTTAGGCTTCCGTTTTCTGCTCATAAGTCCATTCTTTGGTGGCAAAGAATGGACTTTTGGTAGCAAAAGTCCATTCTTGCACTTTGCTAGAAGTTCATGTGTATACTTTATCAGCTCCGCAGCTGCAGCTTTATTTGGACATACCGACAGGTACTGGAGACTAACATGTAATCTCAGGATTCTTAGAATTGTACCTAAAAACCAACCTGATGCAAACTGCACCAAAACAAAACAAAACAAAAAAAAAAAAAGAGGGGGAAAAACATTCTTTTAGATGTCCAGTAGAAAGTTTCTAGAAGAAGAATTTTAGATGTTAAAATCTGTCTAGTGAAAACATCATATTTTTTTTCATTTATTAATTTCTATATTTATATTTCTATATTTAACCTTAGTTCTGATTAATTAAAAACCTTAGTTTCTGCAATTGTCTTCTTAATTGAAGCTTCAAACTTGTTCTAACTGGATTAAACCATAAATAGACCATCATTTGCTAATCACATACACAGTGGAGGAAGAGGATTAATTCAAATCCGACTAGTAAGTTCAACAAATATCAGTTACATGATTCATCAGTTACACTCCAAAATCCTGATATTTATAAATAATAGTTACATGATAATATTTGTGTTCTGTAATGTTTTTACCAGATACACCTTTTTCAAATACAAGTCTTCTTTTGAAGAGGCTAGTATGAATTTTACTTGAACTCTAAAGGATGATTACCAAATTTGCCATCTCGAGAATAATTTAACAATGATCATTAATGATTTATCCAGAAACATTAACTTACAAAAAGACAGAGAACAAAACTTACTGTACAGGTTTTCTGTTGTGTAGGCTTTCTTATTTCTTGCTGAATATAGTCATCATCTAGTTCGGCGAGTTGCAAGCAAGTGAAAGTCTTAGAAGGCCATACTTGAAAGCGACAAAGCTCTTTCTGAGTCGGATTTGGTGCATGTTCAATCCTACCAAATTAGAAAGTATAGGGAATTTTTTTCACTAACCAACAAGAAGAAAAATCAGTAACTTATCGAGGAAATTTTTTGTTTCATTCAAATGCATATGTATCTTTACATGAATAAGTCATTGTTATAACTACTAGGAAGACCATGGGTATAAAACCAGCTTTGATTATTGTTTAATAGTTGTGGGATTTTACAAAGTTGAGATCTATTAGGAAACATGCTACAAGGCAATTTGAAAAGTGTTGTACTAAACCCTAATAATTTGTTAAATTTTGACTTGGTAAACACTTCATCTAGAAAGCTTGAAGATGCTAGAATGTTCAATTAGATATACAAAGTTGAAGTAAGCTTGATCATAGAAAAAAGTGTCCTTTCTAGCAGATATGAACTACTTAGCTATATACAAAGTTACTAATTGATATAATGGTAGTCTGATGGTGATGAATAAACTTCAACCTAAAATTGACCATTTCGAATTCTAATTCACATCCTCATTTTTATGATTGATTATTCATTAGTTAGTCGAAAGACTATAATGCTTCTGGTACACATATGATGCAGAAGATGATGTTTCAACAATGATTTAATACTAAATTTTATGAAACTTTTTTACTTTTTCTACAATTATTCAAGGATGTGCAAATTCAGCTTCCTCTCAAAATCTCATTTTTGAACATCAGCTACCAATCTCCAAAAAATCAGAATATCCATGAATTATGGAGATTCCACTACCTTAACCAGTGAACTAAGGAGATCTATCATGCTTCTCTCAAGTAAAAGTAAAACTAATATAATTGCAATACAGCACAACAGTAGTTAGAGAAAATCCAGCATGGACAGATAAAACTCACTCAGCTTTTGAACTCGTAATCTCAAAACGTCTTAATTGCAGAGGCACTCGAAAATCAACCTTCTGAAATCTATTGAAAGCAATATTAGATAATGACATATGAGAATAATATCCAGCAGATGAATAAGAAAGGCAAAAGAAAAAATCCAGAAGGAGAAAAAAAAATAGATTTACAACACTGTTAATTTTTCTAGATAACTAGATGCCCTTTGATGTTCATTTAACAAATCCATATAAAGAAACAATCACTTTGCGGGGATAAACACCGCGACATTCACTAGACAAAAAAAATCCAAAAAAGGCCTTTATCAAATGGAAGGGCAAGTTCGTGTGTATGATGAGTATTGCAACTTATCATTAATTCTTAGGACAATAAATGCACATCACATAATTCAGAAGATCCTGAAGACAGGATCAAAATGTGAGTTGGCAAGACAAGTTATGTACAGTCGTGAAAATAGGAGAAATGTAAATTGTCTTAATCATAATGAACAACACGAGGAAAAGGCAAACTGCAAATAATTAACAACAATCATGTAGTGTAACTGTAAGCAACAGCAGTTTAACAAATGACTTGGCATCCAAATGAAAGGCCTGTAACATGATGAAAAAAAAATTAAAATCAAGCTCACAAGTTACAACTTGAGAGTCGTAGTTCAAAGATTAAGATATGTACATGGATAAGAGAGAATTCTATGTAGCATCAGATGAAATGATAGCTAATAGCAAGTATAATACCAAAACCATATTAAAAGAAAGAACATGAGATTGACAGGCATATCACAAAGCCTTGAAAAAAAAGCTATTTCAATGCCAATCAACCTACTGCACCATGCTTATGAATGACATGAATACACAGTTAAAAGTAGATACATGCTGTAATAGTAGCTATCACATATGATAATATTTGCCATACATAAACTAACAACAATTTTTCAAATATGACAAGTTGAGAAGTACAAAAGGTATATTATATGATGTTGGAATTATCAGTTAGTTTATAGAACACACTATAAAGTATTTTGTATCCTCATTGAAAGAAAATTATAAATTAAGGAAAAAGGAATGTTTCTTACATCCGTGACTCAGGATCAATGCGAGGATCATATCCTTTTCTGATCCAGAAACGTCCAAATGGTCCAGTAGAGAAGTAGTATCCAGCTCTAAAGAGAAGCCTGAGAACATTAAGAAATCATGAACAAAATGCTAAACATGTCATAATCACATATCATTATGAAAATATAGCAGCAAAATATAAAGCGTCGTAAAAAATGAGCACAAAATAGACTGTAATTTTAAACTGAGCCATATGAGCATCATCTTACCATCTTAATAATTCTAATCTATTGTGAAGAATGTTTTAGAAAACAAGAAAAGAAATACCTTTTCAGTTGGTTTGCAGAAACCTGATGGCCATCATGCCGTAGGCGCTCATAAAGCGACCATCTAGGCCATATCGGTTTCTCTTTGAAAAGATTTGATACAGCAAACTGGAACTCCCATTCAATTGTGTCTTTTGAAATGTGATCTTCCCAGTTAAACAATTCAGGAATCTTTATGAACCTTAAGGATGACAAAAGAGAAAAGGAAAGAATGCAATGGAAATCATGGGAACTATTTTGAACTATAACCAAATCTCCAACTTTGAAGAAATTGATCAAATACATGCAATAAGTTAGATGGTCTAAATATGTACAACCCCAGGAGCTAGCTATCCTTAACTTCTGCTTTGGAATGTCGGTATTCACATCACTATACAGATGTATTAAAAGGTCTCTTGAGTTTCAGTTTAGAACCATATTTGTCATCTGATTTCTTCTAGTGACTCCATGAAGCTGAGAACCAACTAGAACTAAAGGGGCATTCTGTACACTCATGGGTTGCCAAATCAAGGTCAGGATTTGTACGTTAAAGCATATCCAAGCAAATGGTACACTAGATATGGAAACTTATTCAAAGATCATTTCAAGCCGAAGAAACACCACTTAAATAGGTAATCAAGAGGTCACAAATAAGTAAGCTTTTAAAGAACAAGCCTTAAATGCAATTATATGACTTCTTCTATAGGATGACCTGTCTTGACTAGTCAAGAATCTATTTATCTAATAACAATGACTAAAAAGAAAATGATTTTCACTCATCAGAAACAACATGTAGGCACCAACAAAATGATTGTTAACAATTATTCTCAAGTCAAATTCAGTTTAATAGAAAACACAAGAAAATGAATTGCCATACTAGTTCCTATGGGACATTAAGAGGAAAGGATATTTTCTATGTCAAAGGAGATTGCAAGACAGGGCTCAATCTTCATCTGCAAAAATAAGAAAACACATTTACTAACAAAGAGATATATGCATAAGGCATGGAAGATCAGAGTTAGACTAATCTGTGGGGTAAAAAAACATGGAAAGTTAAGATAACACCACAGAAGTGTAAAACAAGCTTCAGTAAACCTTTAGTAGAACATCTGATGGTTAAGAAACAATCAAAGAAAAAATCAGAAAGGCTGTTCAAGGATTCATAAGCCACAACTTGAAGTGTTTAATCAATTTGAAAGTCACATCCATTTTGACCCCAACAAAAACAACCAAAAAACTTCTTCTTTTTTTCACCCTTTTGCTCAATCTCATGAAAAGACAAAAAAGTATAGGATATTTTGTATATGTTGATTGTGGACTACTTGGCCCCCCTTGACAACATTGTTGACAGCATTGTTATGTAAAAATGAAAGAAGCTGCTTGCTATATCCCCACTCTTTAGGGTTTTCATTGAACTCCCTTCGGAGATGATGATTAGTGAAATTAAGAATGCACAAATTTATTATATCCTTCACAGAAAAGTTTTCTTATCAGGTATCACTGGACCTGAGAGTCAACACTAGTAAGCCATAAGTCTCATTCAGACATGCTATAGTGTTTCAAATGGTCTTTTCTTATATGTCCTTATGGAGTGATGCATGATTGTGTATGCATGCTAATATCAGTCATTGGGGATTTTGGTAACAATAGCCTTGCAAAAGTGAGATTTGCATGAATAATGAAATGTGAACAGTCAATAATGATGTGTATATGTATATAAACACTAAATATAGTTTGGCACTGAAATCCAATGGAAGGTACCTCCCACTTATGTTCCATAACTCCCTTTTGAATGCTCTTGGAGAACAAATTTGCTGGTGGGTTAAGCCTGCATCATTATAGAGGTAGATATAAGCAAGGATATCCATCTCCATAAATATATAAGCATTGGGTGCTAGAGATGCCGTCAAAAAAAAAAAAATTTAGAACGAGATAGCATTAACTGCAAAAGAATTAGTTCTGGCATCAAATAGCATGTGAAGTGGGAGCAAGTCAATGGTTAGGATATACAGTATATAAGAAATAAAAAATGGTTCTTAAAAGACAAACTGCAAGAATTAGACAAAAACAATAATATGCACTTTCGTTAAAAAAAACAATTTATGTTCTTTTTTTAGCAAACCAATTGCTGGGTGCAACATCACTAGGAGATATTTACATGAATTTTGATAAATCAAAAATCAAATTTAAATACATGAAAAGTTATCCATCCATGTTCTTGACAACAAATTAACAACTATATGACATTAATATAGCTAAATCATGAAAGAAAACTCTAAGCCGCAACGAATGATAGTAGCTAATTGCAACATGTCCTAGTAGTCATATACAGAGCCTCATATGGGAAAGGAATACAGAAATGAGTAAGCTAGCAAATACTTCTTTGTCAATAAAGAACGAGGGTAAGTGATACATAATTACAAGAAGTCCATCTTACACTATTTTTTCTGGCCTGTCTTTCAGTGAGAATAGTGGTGGAGCTAACATCATCACACCTGTTCCATCCATGTCAACAGCACCATCCTGTTCTGTATAAAAAAAAAAAATGAATGGTCAACTACTAGACTATAGCAATTAGCAACAAAGAGTTAATCTGGATCTAATTGTATGAACTCAGAGCATGGGCAAAATAATAATCATAAGTTAAATTCAGGAAGATCAATTAGCATTACCTAGTTCTAGTTCTTCATCAGGCGTCCAAGGTCGCTTCTTTCCCCTTGCTTCAGCAGCATGAACGCTGATAACATACTGGTAATCTATCATTCCTGCAGCACCTCCCAGATATTAAGCATAAATTCCAGAAGAAAAGAAAAAGAGGGAAATAAAACTTGTCCTTTCCAGAGATAAATAAACGGCTGAACTAGAGGCAAGACCCACCTTCAAAAGTATAAGCACGATTCACTCGTGAAACAATCTCTGCCGAAAGACTCTCTTCTCCCGGCGGTTCCACTACGGGCCCGCCCCCGCTGGAGTGCGATTGTTCCTCGCCCCTAGTTTTCCTGATCCTGAGGAGCAGACTCGTCGATGCACGAATCTCTCCGAAGGTCGGGTGAGAGTATGGGTCCTCGGGCCGAAAGCGAAGCTCCAAATTAGTAGTTTCCGAGCTCCGCGCCTAATGGCAAGGAAAGCACATCTACAACCGGCGACGTATAGAAATGAAGACTTCTCAAGATCGAAGCTTTAAGCGAAGTAAATACCTTAGCAATCTCGGCGAGGCCACCAAGGGTCTCGATGGCGCGCTCGGTGGAGGAAGGGTATCCCGGGTAGTGTACAGAAAAGGCACTGGCCTCCGGAAGCACGCCGGAGACCTCGCCGTCTCTTATCACGGCGGAGGGCTTTCCCCCGTCGTCGCCCATGTACTCGACTCAGGAACTCAGAGCCGGAGGAGGGTTTTGCAGGCCCACGAAGGATGTTCGCAGCGGAAGAGATCGACCGATTTGGCAAGGTAGCTTTTAAATCATCCGGAATAAATTTTCTATTAGTTAGACAAAATCGCCGCCATAGTTTGATATTTTTAAAAAAAATACTCCTAAAAGCTTCAATTGACCGTTTTACCCTTTATATTTTAATCTCATTCTGTTCTGTATTATAAAAAAATATATAGGATGATAATTTTCTGACATAGGATTTGACATCTAACTTGAGTAGATAAGGAATTATTGATATTTAATGTCTAATTCAAATGGTGGAAGATATTATTGGTATTACTTGAATATTTGATATATTAAAGATTGTGTGATGCACCGAGCACGACTGTGCGCACGTAGGCTAACGTTTATTTTTTTATAATTTTTTAAAATTCAATTAGAACATTATTATTTATTTAAATACAAACCATAAATATATTATTATACCTATAAACATACGAAATGAGTTTGTTTTTAATTTTTTTAACTTAATATTATAATTCAATTAGAAAGTTTAAACCCTAGGGTTAAAATGTTAATTTTTTTAAAAAAACTTTTTATCCCTAGGGTTCAAGCTTCTCAATTGGTTTATAGTATTCAAGCGATAAAATTTTAATATTTTACCTCTAGGGTTCAGACTTTCTAATTGAGTTATAATATTAAGTTTTTTAAAAAAATTAAAAATGAATAAATTTGGATGTTTATAAGTATAATAATATATTTAGGGTTTATATTTAAATAAATATTAGTATTTTTAATTAAATTTAAAAAATAAAATAAAATAACTCATTATGGTGCGCGCACAGTCGCGAGCTTAATAGTTCACAAAAAGATATATATTCTTCTTAATCCAAAGGGTATTTCTCTCTTAATATTTATTAATCGAATCGAGCAAATATTAAATTTCGTGCTTATAATTGAAGGTTTTTAAATAAACGTACTAAAATTGAAATAAAAAAACACGGGAATTAATTTGCAAGGGCCAAATCAGGGAAATCATCAAACTAGAGGGGCCTTTTCCCGCACTAATTACTAGCTTAACGAGGGTCGGTTAAATTGCACCTGCGGTACATCTGCCTCGAATTATTTGTCCGCCAATTCTCCAAATTTGAAATTTTGAACGGGCGGAATATTTCCTACCGTCATTACGGCGGTGATGGGAAACTATTTTCTACTCGTTCCACGGCTCGATCCGCAGCAGTTCGCAGAGTCCCGTCACCGCCTTGGGTTCCTTAAAACCGAAACCCTTTCTCCCTTCACTCCTCGCTGCCTGGTCGCCGATCGTCAGGAGAAGGGGACGGCCGCTTCTTTCGGGTGAGTAATGTCGATCGCAGTCCGAAATGCGTTTCTTTTCTTGGATTCGTAGATCTGATTTTGTTTTCCGAAAGGAGGAGGAATCCGCAGATTTGGTTTCGTTTCGAAAGGTAAATTTCCAGATCCGTTTTGGTTTCGATGTGTCGACGCGGAGTTTGAAACCGTCACCAGGTGCAAAGGAGAAGAATCTGAAGCCTTTTTCAGTAAGAAATCTTGCTTCTCCTGATACATGTCTGTTTCTCGATAATTTTCAGCTCATCTTTGCCAATGGACGTAGGGTTTCTCCTCATTTGGGAATCATTAAGAAAAGAAGGAAAGGCAACGAAGCTGACGGCTTTATTGGTAAGCATACGATCATAGGCTAGCAGTTATGCATTTCCTTGTTCAATTAACCGTGGGTTCCTTGTATTTGCTATGAACTAAGGTGTTGTTGATTCTTTAGGGTTTTCTCGATTCCTTGGATATTCTTTTCTACAAAGATCCAAGTAGAGGATCCATAGCTTGTCCTGGTAAGAAGTGGGTCACATAAATGCAAATATTTTGTTTTAGTTCTTCAATTGCTTAGGGTTTACAGTTGCTGCTGTTCATTATACAGGTCCTTTTCTTTCACCTTACCTTCTTTTGTCAATGTGCAACGTGATAAATTAGGCTAAGAGTGATGGATAAGTCCATTGAAGATCGATGAATGATATAGTCAAATGCATTGAGCTAGTGTTGTTTGTTCAAGGACGGTAGGCATAGGCCTAAAATGCTTTTCAAACTATATAAAGAGGTTTAGAATATGATACGAGTTCGTAGAAGAATGATGGCATCAGAAAAAAAACTAACGGATAATTTAAATGAATTCACAATTTGTTGGTTTCATGTGCAGTAGTTCTGTTGTTGTAGGCTTTGTGTTCTGGCATAAGAAAGAATGCCAGAGGTGAGCGAAGGCATGAATCGAAATTCAGCTGAAAACGTTGCCGCTGGGTTCTGGATTAGGAGACCTGCTTATCCGATTGGTTTAAGAAGATCCAGATTAAACCACTTCCAGAATTTCATGTCCCCGACTGATAACAAAGAGAATATTCCCCCAACAACTGCAAGGCGTCTGGCTAGGCAAAGGAAGAGTCCGTTGCCGCATTGGTATCCTCGAACTCCTCTCCGTGACATCACAGTTGTTGTCAATGTAAGAAATTCTGTCTCTATACTAAATTTACCTTGTAGGAATATTTTTGCATTTATATGCATACATAAAGAACATATGTGTCAATTATTATCTTTTAGCATCTGCATTCTTGTTCTTCTATTCATTTATTGTTCATATCTCTTTTTTAGGTTGCACAATCACTAGATTTTTAGTTTTCCAGATATTCCCTATTGTGCAAATTATTTACTTCAATGATTTTATTTTGTTGCGGCTATTTCTGATAATCTTCACTTCCATTCTTTTATTTGAGAGAACAAAAAAATAGACAACATATCAAATCTATTTAGAAGGTAAAGACTTGATATACAAGTAGGCATATGAATATATTTAAGGCGAGAACTGAAATATAAGGAAATTTGGAAGATAAAACAATTTAGCTAGTAAATCTTCCACTGCAACAATTTACTTAGAATGATAGCTATTTGAGGCGTGAAGTGCCCAAAAGCATATAGGAGTTGTGGGACTTGAAGTTCAAGGTGAAGAGCATGCCTTACTTAAGTAAGACAGTTAGAGTATAGATTTTTATAATTTAAATATATATAGGGAATTTTTACCAAAATATTTCATA
>JBBPFP011000990.1:0-13704 GCA_037974795.1 Kaempferia galanga | reverse complement strand
TAAAGGAACCGAAACCTACCCGGCATCCTGCTTGGTCGATTCCAGTTCGGCCCGGCTAACCGGGTCAAGGGGTCACCTGACCCATTGACCCGGCCCATGGTCGGGTCTACTAAAAGTTACGAAATTTTCAAAAATCACATCTAACTTTATGATTTTTCACAGAACTTATTTTCTATTTTATCCCTTAAATCGACAACAAAAATATAGTAATATTGGATTTCAAAGAACAACACCACAAATCTACCGTCCATTGACTCCTGGGGTGCTAATTTTAGACTTTATGTTGATTTTTCAAAATATTTGTTGAAGTTTGAAATTTAAATGTCCCTTTTCAGAATTCGACAATTTTAGGTGCACCTTTAGTCCATTGTAAAAATATATATATACGATAATAACTAATAAATAAAGTAAGAAAAATAAATTTGAAGAAGAATTCAGATCATCGTTTACACATTGTTTGGAAACCCATAAAATTAAATTTCTTATAAAATTAGAATTCAATTCTATTATTTGGTATAATTTTTAAATATGAAATTAGTAAGAAATTGAATTTCAATTTCCTACTAACCCCTAAAACCAATTCACACTTCTTTAGGTGTGAATTGAGAATGGAATTCCATTTAACAGGGGAAATGACATTTTTGCCCTTCCCCTCTCTTATTTTCCTCTCGTGCGCAACTCATCTCGTTGAACACAACCCTTCTTCTCGCCGAACCTTTTTCTCTAGCACAACCCTTCCGCCGCTACTCTCCCCGACTTGCATGTGAGGGCTGTGTTAGTCACGATTTTTTTCAAGAATTTTAATAGGTAAAATATTAAGTTTTAATAAAGGACAAAATGGTAAAAATATAAAAATTCAATTCAATTCTGATAGATTTAAAATAAAAAAATTCAATTCAATTCAATTCTGTTGTTTACTAACTCATTCCAAATCAAGAAATTCAATTCAATTTATGATGGAATTCAATTCCGGATAGAATTCAATTGAATTCCATCGCTTCCAAACAGTGTGAAAATGAAACAATATGACCAAAACACGTGAAAAAGGATCTAAACTAATAATTGAAATATTGAATCAATTTAGTTTGAAAGTATAAGTAAAGGGAAACCAAAATATTCTTCTTACAAAGTTAAAAGTAACTTAAAAGATTGATATTAGTAGTATATAATCTTACATAGAATTCAATGGCTTCAGCTATGGGATCTGATAATATCCATGTGGCAGACACGAAAAGGTTGAGACTTGCAAGTCAGCATCGTTGGTATTAAGCACAGATGAAAATTATTTTAAGTGTTCAGTTGCTGATATAAAATTGTAAAGAGGCACCAACTATACATACCCAACAAATTGTGCATCCATGAATCTTACCGGTATTACATATATTGACATGTTACCAAAATATCCATGCTAGATCTATAGTATCTATTAATTTAACTCAATTTAATATGTTGTAATATGTTAATTTTATTCTGACTTTCATTCTCAATGATCATATTTAGTAAATAAATCATTTATATAACAAAAAAATTAGAATAAAATTTTATTAAATGTAATATAATAATGAATATTATGGACTAAAGTAAATATTTAAAGAAGAATAAGGGGGGAAGAGCACATAAAATACCAGTAAACTACATGGCGTGTAATTATATTTACCCTAAAAATTTAGATGATAAAAAGTGTGTTTTCTTCGACATATATATTTTACATATAATAGATTTTATATTTAGTGAATTGCACTTAATATTTAATCTTAATTGAATTATTTTATTTCAAAAGTTTCTATTTTACATCTTCGATTATTTTTATTTTTACATATCATTTTAGCTCATTGGCTGTAATGCTTAACACAGATTAAAGTACCACAAGTTATATATTTTTATTATACATTTATAGTATTGTTTAATCTAATTATTTTACTTTTATTTTCATACCTTTTGTAATATAAAAGCATCCTTATAAGAACTACATTATGTTATATTTATTTGTACTGTTACTCAACATAAAATATTTTAAAGTATTGTTTTATTTAATTTTTTTTTCTAAATGTCAGCTTTATTTCATGACTGACATTGATCAAATTGGTTTAATTTAGTTGAATAGAAATCAAATATTTAATTTGAAAAATATCAATGTATAATGCTTGGCTAGGGAAAAAAGCTTCCTCTTTTCAAATGAGAAGCAAGACTCTCCAAACCTAGATTACCCTGACTTGAAAATAGTTCATTAAATTAAGTACTGATTTAAGATATTAAGAACTATGAAAATCACAATTTGTTGTATATAAATAACACAAACTAACTTATTAACATGAGACACATACGCAAAATCCTATTAGCACCACATGTGTTGCATAATAGCCACACCACATGCATGTACTTCTTTAAAAAAAAATTACAGCCATAATATATCAATGTTACCAAAAAACTTGGCATTGAGATTCAAGAAAATAAAATTGCACAACCATATTGCATGCAGCTTGCAGTGTTCTACAAATAACAGCTAATTAGCAGCTTGGTAGGCTATTCAAACAACAATATGACAAATCTCTCTCTAACATACAAAAAGAGAACCAGTATGGGTCCCAATTATTTCAGTTATGATTAGGATATTAGGTCCATTAAACCTTGATACACCTCAAGTGCGCAAAATAGTCAATCAGAATTCAGAAAAAATACACAGAATCTATTTCTTGTTTACTTGGAAAGAAATAGGATGAAATAATAATTTTTTATCAACAATATTTCCTTTCCTCTCATTTCTCTGCAAGCAAACAGAAAAAAGCATGACTAATCTGATGGTCTAACATTGGATAACCCGAATATGGCTAAAGCAAAGACAATTATAAATGTTTTTTTAAACTGATAGCAACTATTACATTAAATTCTTCAGAAAACTACAATAGTACAAACTAATCTCCACCTGAAGACCCCTTCATCATCATCTTAGCCACAGCAAGAACCTAAATATTCCTAATTCTAAATAGATGTTGCCATTTAGCTAGAGACGAAGCCCTTAACTCCTTAATATCCTCTACCAAGTCCACTTTAAGATCACAGCCCCCACCATCTCTAGCTTAGCCACAGCATGAGCTTCCACGTTCTTACTTCTAACCACATCACAACATTTAGCTACGCACCCAGCTCCAACCTCCTTAATATCCTCAACCATGTAAGAGGCTTGCCAAGGAGATAAGTTTCTACCATTTAAACTGGCAATTATACATTTTACTGAAAAAACATAAGCAAAGTCTACGAGTGTATTGCAAGATGAAAATACATTTCATCAGCAGCTATCCACAAAGCACAACAGCTATTATCTATAAGTTACAATCCTAGAGTTAATCAATGAATGGAAGGTTACCTCTTCACGTTCTGCTTCCATTTCCTCATATGTTAAAGCTTGCTTCTTTTCAATATTTTCTTTTGTTTGATCAATAACCTGCCAATAAAAAAATGGGACCATTTGTTATTACAAGAAATGAGAGAGTAAGAAGCACAGTGTACTTTTGGTTTTAAGTGGTAGTGTGCATGCATATTACACATTCTGGACTTCTCTACTCAAAGGGAAGGAAGCCAACATACAAGGAAAAGGAAGGGAAAACAATCAATTCCCTTGTTTATTAGGCCTCCTTTCCCCACTTTTAGTTCAAAGTGGACACAAGGGAGAAAGATGAAAAGGTCTATAAGAAACTAGTTTAACCTGCATGTCTTGGGAATGACGATGAAAGGGGTAACTTTGTCATTTTCTTTGTTTCTTTTACATTCCTCTCTTAGCAAATACACAATTCAAAGCAAATTCCTGCTCTCACTGCCTTCCCCTCCTCTTTTCACCACTACTGTTCCTTTCTTTCTTCCTGTTCCTACACTAAAGTAAATACTTCCTCGATTTTAATGATAGCTTAATCTAAAGAATTCATAGTGTAGTCTCATAATACATAACCTGCAATTTCTACTTCAATAATATATCCATCATATGATATGAAATCATGGAAGGTCAAAGTTCAGTGTTTAGAATTAAACCGGACATTATCAAGACTATATTCTAATGAAAGAATTTTTTTAAAAAAAGGTGTGTGTACGAAATGCTTGAATGAGCATATCAAGCAAACTATCAAGAATAACAAATAAATGCTGATAGAATGTATTTAAAAAGAACAGTCATAGACTAACCTCTGATAGAAGGTCACATAAATGATGCAACTTTGTCTCCATTAAAGCAATTTCTTTCTTAGAACTAATCTGATCAGTGGCAACATTTTTCTCTGATTTACGTGAGCTTTTTGCAAAATGCTTCTTATCAAGTTGCTCTAGAGGAGTGTTCTACAAAGGAACCAAGATGCTCAAGTTATCCATAAGCAAACAAACACAACCATGCTTAAATTTCCAGATCAAATTAAATTAAATCAATGAAATCTGTACATGATCTTTAGAAGACAAAAATCTAGGAAAACTAAATAGTTAGTGAACAAAGATAACTATGAAATGTGATGACAAGGTTATAGGATTAAAGCATGGTCCAAAATTGATAACAATCTAAGCAGATTTGCAAAATACACTATAGAAAGTGGTGTACCACGTCATACCAAATGGTATGAGGAGGATTAGTGGTACCAGTACCTTAAGATAGACCAATCTCCGGTGTGAGCAGTGATTGTTGATTATCTATATTTCAAAATACAGTTTAGGAAATTTGGAAACATTCTCAAGGACTTGAAATTATCTTGTCAGGATGGATGTATCATTGAAACTTCACAATATTCTTTGTTCACAAAAATGAACCTGTAAGCTGTAGCAAAGTTAAGTGAGTGTTGGTGCAAGCATATTCTTTGTTCACAACATGAACCTGACATGTGTAGATAAATTTAGGGAACCTATATGAATGTCAGCATATTCCATTAAGTCAAGTTCTCACATTGACATCGTACCTAATAATAGTATTGAAACTTAGGATCAGGATGTATATAAGTTACCATTTCGATTAAAATCCTACTTGGGAAACAAATGCCAAGGCCAATTTGTGATGCAGGATCATAAGATCTTAAAATCCAGAAGCAATTGTGATCACTGTGTAAGGGGAAGAAAATCAAGATCAACCCTAAATATTCATCTTATCACTGGTTGTAAAACAAGAAATCCCATGCAAAAATATTCCACCAGATGAAACATAATTCATCTATCTAGGAACACAGTGAATTTTACTTTTAGCAATCATGAAAATGAATGGAAAATATTACTGTGCAAAAATAAGGAAACAGAAAGAATTTTATCAAGATAAGCTATAAAATTTTGGCAAAACAACTTGCCTTCATACTTATTCAAATATGAAATAGAAAGAAAAAATTAGAAGCAAGCAAACATACAAACTTTAAGGATGAAATATGCAGAGTTATAGATGGAAACTGAAACCAATGTACACACACACACCCATAATAGTGATAATAGTTAAACAAGACGTTACTACTAACCTTTGTAAGAAACAACCTCTCTGCACGCTGTTTAAGAGTGCCCCCAGTTTTCAAGCCGAGAGCCGCCAAGGCCTAGAGTGTTGTCATTACTTAGCATAATGGAAAAAAATCATAAGCATAAAAAAAAAAATCACTGAAAAGAAAGACCAACCGGTTAAACCACAGAAATTTGCATGCTAAATAAATTATTCTATATTCAAGCATTTTAAAGAAGCATTTAAAAAGTTTGCCAACTATGTCCACAAACATTAATCTTAATACCTAGCAGATAGTACCTAAAAGTCTAAAACTAACTACCATATGGATATTCTATGAACCTTAGCCTTAACCTTTCTGTAAGCACAGCCAGAGAGAAAATAAGTGGTCAGTTTTAAGCCCCGAGAGTATCAATCAATAAGCACAGCCAGAGAGAACATTCATGGTCACTAATAAGCCTCAGCAAAGTTAACAGTAAGCATGGCCAGAGAGAGCATTAGTCATTCTTCCCTTTGGAAGCAATGCTGCAATTTGGAGGGAAAAGGCATTCATTTAAATTTTAACAGTTTATTATAGTTTCCAATATCCACCTCAAACTATGTCATAATCGAAGTTTGATTTCCTTTGAAGTACCAATCATGCAAGGTTGTACTGTTAGTGATGGTGCAATAATCTTAGGAGCAATCAGATTGTATAGATACTTCATTATATATTGTATTTGCATTGTTTAATAAAATTTGTTATCTTAAGTAATTTGATAATTAAAATAAAATCCCAGAGAACAACTTGTCGCATGTGGCTTGCTGTTTCATGCAAGGGAGGTGCCTGTCTAAGTGATCCTTAGATTTGAGAATGCCACATTCATTTTATTTCATTTGAAGATCAACATACTTTAATACTTCTATGATGCTTCCTTAAACGAGATGCATGCACATTTGTAATTGGAAACATAACTGATATTATGAAGGTGTGTGCATCGTCAACAAATGACTTGTAAATCCTGGAAGAAGGAGAGTATATAACTTTCATTGGTAAATTACTCAAATGATCTATGCACAGTCAACGTTGATTGATAAAAAGTTGTCAATTCAATTTCTATCAACTTAATCATTAGGGAATCCATAAAAGTAGTATAAGTTGAAATTTTCATTTTTTATGGCTGCATATCATATTTCATAGTGTGTTTTGCAAGAACCATACCACATTGCATCCCTTTTCTGCAGTTAAAAGAATGTTTTTGTACTGAGATTTATGCTTTGAAAGTGTTTATTCTGCCTTATAAACACATTAATTAAGCAAAGTTTATTCATTTTTCCCCGGAACAGGCTTACTGTCAACCTGTCATGGGAAGTCTGTAAATAAGTCTTGTTTGGAAGTTTTGGTGTGTGCCCTGATTTATGGCTTAGAGCGATAGATTACCAATATATCCTACCTGACTGAAAAGTGAACTGACTGAAAGATTGAGTTTTTCCAAGAAATATGTTGCTTATGCCCACCCCTCACCTCCACTAATTCTTCTTCCACATTGCAACATAAATCTAATCTGCAACCCTTCTATGTCCAGTATTCCTTTTGACGTTCTTTGTAACATGCAGTTGCATTTAAGCTGATTAGAATTTATGGTAAATAACTCATCATGTTCATTTCTCATCGTTGATAATTTATCCTAGCTGTGTGGGTATTGGATCCTATATATTTAGTGAGAAGAAATGTTGATTAATTTTTAGTCTATTGTTATCAGTGACTTACAATAGGAACTATGTTTCTTTTTTAATCTAAAATGTATAGTTCTTGTGAATTGAAGAACTTGCATTCAACATACAATTTTTGTGAACTATAGGTCTAATTCTAGTGCTAGAGCTTTTGTACAGTTCAATTTCATGGCAGAAAATCAAAAGAATTCCTTTTTATCCATATCATCAAAAAGGCACCCATCTTCCAAAAATTATCAAAACAACGCCCCACCTATAATTTTATGCCTAAAATAGCTTGTGTGCTCCACGATGGAGCTGCTTTGACCAAAGCTGCACTGTTTTGGAGCTACATCTCAACCCTGGACCTGCTTTGGTCAGAGTAGCTCCAAGGTGGTGGACAGGTTGCCAGTTCATATTCTTGTGGTTAGACCGGCCGAGAACAAAGGAATATTTTGGGCAGAAAATCATAAGTGAGATGCTGTTTTGATTATTTTTTTTTTCAAAGTGAAGCGCTCTTTTGATGATAATGATAATAAATAGCGCCCTTTTCATTTTCTATCAAATTGTAGTATAGTATAACAAATCTAAAATCCCCAAATACAAAAATTTGAGATCCTTGAAACCCAAACCAAGCTAAGAAAATTTAGTTAAGTTCTTTTTTTCCAGGTATGAATCTGTAAATGGGGATGTTTTAATAACTTGAATCAAACCAAGCATCGAACTTTTTCTAAAAAACTGAACCAACCCAAGCCCACACTATTCCTAATGCGAAATATTATATATTTATATCCTACTTTCATGATAGTAAATCTATCGTGGAAACAGCTAAATTAACTTTTTTCTCAATAAATGTTCATTATGGAAACTTTTAAAGCGTCAATCCCACTTTCAAAACAATCTTGTTATTCAGGAAATGTTTTTTTTTTTTATAAAATACAATACGAAATAAGCTACCAGGCCAAGAAAGGTCCAAATTTATACTGCCTTTTCATTTATTCCAAAACTTGTAAGAAATCAGTATCACACAACAAGCAGAGTAGGTGAAAAATAGCAGACCAGGCAAAAAATAGCAGAGCCTGATCATTGGCAACATCAGTAAATGATGTAAGACTATAAGTTTGATTGAAATAAACTGAAGTAAATGTTCACCAGGATAAAACTGAAACACATAGGGCCAATCCAGGATAATGAATTGTATAGACTGCCAGCATAGAGAAATAGTAAAGGGCAAAGAACTAACCTCTTTCAATTTTTCAGGTCCAACCTCCATAAGTTCTTCAAGTGTACTGTAATACTCAAGATCAAGCTCATCGCCCTGTGATGGAAGAGGATCTCTGTCTAAACCCTTGTTTTCCCATCCCAAAACCTTCCCATCAGCCCATTGTTGTTCGAACTCAACTTCAAGCTGCGAAGAGAAAAAAACTTCTTGTTATCCTATATTTGATCGATTTACATTATGAAGAAACTAGATTCTCATCCAGACAATTTAATAATGGTCCCCTAGACCATAAAAGACACAGCCAACATGTTTGCATAGTACTCACAAAAATGTAGTAAAAAGACCATCTATTAATATCACTCTATGAATTTGGAATAGCTTCCCCTACGGACACGTGGTCAACTCAGCTTCAACAAGTGATTAAAAAATTAAGCCAATATCTACCAGATTAAAGGGTCACAGAATAATATAAATTTAAATTGAGGAAAACATCAAAAGAAATAAAGCAAAATATGGAAAAGCAAGAAAACATATTTAGAAACAAACTTTAACCAATTTATTTTATCATATTTTTTATTAATCCCTGATTTCATTAATTCAATTTTTTTATGGATTATAAATGCAATTTCATTAAAGGAAAGAATGAAAATGAGATCATGTTCATATTTTGATTAATTGAGAAAAGACTTGAAGTAGGGGGAAACAACAAAATATTTTAAAAAAATGAAAACATGTGAATAAACTAGATAGTTTTGATCAAAACTGTGAAGATTGCTTGATTTCGTTAATTTGATTTTTAGCATTGATCATGAACTACGGTTGAAAATGTAAATGGGACCTTTTTGTTAAAGTCATATCCAAAGTCTAGGTTAAGTGAGGATCACATTGCCCATAATTAGTCATAGCCAATTTACATAAATAGTTTACTATACTATTTACTGCACTTGAAATATATCTTTGAATATTCTTTACTTTTCCTTTTAGGAATAAAATTGCTACTATCAAACCATTTTGACCTTTTCAAAAAAAAAAAAAATCTTAGGAACATGTTTATAAAGTTTTCAGGATTTACATAGGATTAAATATACCATCATGGGCCATCAAATGGCTGTATAAAATTGCCAACACTTGAAGCCCACTAGACTTATGATCGTTATTTAGGTTATAGTGTTCTTTCTCTGCTTTAACAAGAGATTGAGATTGTCCTTTCTCTCGTACAAGGACAGGCATGCATGATGGCCATGTATTTAATGAACTCATATCAGTCAAACTACAAATTGATGTGCAACTCAAATAAAATTAAACAAGACAGTGCCAAGATTAATACAATTGCTTTCCAACTAAGACCAATTAGTAAATTTACATTGAAATTAGAGATACTTGTTAAGATGAGCGAAAGATGAAAATAAGACATTTCACATTATAATCAAATGCAAGATTAGAAGATAATAATTTTTTTCTAAAATAATCAAATTCTTAAAAACTATATTCTCTCAAGACGCATTAAATTAAAGAATTGACCCACTAATTTGTCAGGCTTAACCATCACATTAATTTGTTAGGCCAAACCACTTGTCAAAATCCTTAAGCCTGAGTTAATGTGCCAGTTTTTCAACCACACAAGCTGTGTTATTGGAAAGGGATGCCTATGTGATGGTTGAGCCACCATTGGACATCATATATCGCCCACCTAAGAATATTATGGGCTATGAATTGGATTTTAGACATTAACAAATATTGTCACAAGTTTAACATCCTACTTTAGTTCGGCAAGGTGGTTTGTGGCATATAAAAAAGGATACACTTAGACAGTGAGCTATTATTATCTTTGACTTCAAGAAATTTAGGTCAATAATTGTGTCTAACAAGTCAATGGATCAATCTCTCATCCAAGAGAACATTAGTATTGCTAACTAAAATTTTCATAGAATAAAATACAGTAGATGTATATCAAAGTTATTAACTAAAAGAATTCATTGCAGAAAAAAATCATCAACCTTACCTTCTCAAATAACCTATTAAGATCTTGTAGTGGCTGTGTACGTTCCATAAATGATACAAGATACTGCAAAACATGCTCCAAATATTCCTTATATTGTCTGTCAGAATTAACAAAAAGTAAACTCAGAGCAGTTCGTCTTTTTTTGCATTCATATTATGGCATAGCATCGCTACTAAAGCAAAACAAAAAATAATGTTAAAAAGTACTGAAGAAATTAACAAAGCTAGAGAAAACTATATGACAATTAAAAGAAAAGCAAAAGAAAGAACCTCTCGAACATCCTTTTCCACAGAAAATGGGTGACAATAAATCATAAATGAAACAAAAACTACTTAACTGTGATGGCTATGATGAATTGGCATTTGCAATAGTACAAATAAGAGACACCAAAAATATAAAGTCAGGGTTTACCTACTCAACTTCAGATGGAATGGAATGTTTTGAGATTGAGAAAATGAATCCAAGAAAGTCAGGTACTCAGTAGAAGAATCCCCGAACTTTGAATTGATATACTCATTGTATAACTCATGCATATCAAGGTATCGGCCAAAAGCTTCCTGTGAAAACAACCAAAAATACATAAATACAAAATTATGTTGTAGTGCCAAAAAAACACAATAGCATGTTGAGATCTCAGAAGGTACTCTCAGAAATAAACACATAAACATAATATACTCTGAAAAACATTAAGTGCATAGTTCATTTTTATTTAGAATAACCATCCACCCCCACATAACACCATGAAAAGATAAGCTTTGCCCAATTATAAAAAATTGCAGGACAGCCTACATCAGAAAGGCATCAGGTATATGATCACAAAGATGTATAAACGCCTAAAGCTTACCCTGTGTGCCAGCATGATCCTGCATGCACAATGACAAAATCCTGCAGAAATTAAAATGCAAAAATCACAAAGGCGTCTATCCCATTCCTCATCGTGATTGGAAGAAACAAAAGAATTATTATTCACAAGATTCCACACCACAGTGAACAAACAACAAGAGAAGAAAATATTCATTTGTCCATGACTATGTCATCTCCACTGCACTCATGCTTTCGCCGTTTGCCACTCATATTACTGGGCTTGGTTAAAACATTATATTTGTTTGTTGGAATAGAATGTTTTCAGTTTCTTGAGTTACTGACTATACTTAACTCATCAAAACTCATCCTCGATAGCTAGATCAACTGAATTACCATAAGAAAAGTACAACTCAAACTCAAAAGCTAGTTTGGCAAAAATATGGTCAGACTTGAGTTAAGCAACAATACTTCAATATGTTAATATATATAATTATTGCACCAAACCAATTGAGCTGTTTGGATTTCACTAAAATGGATTCCTTGTCCCATCAATGATCAAATATTGAAGACGCTGACATAACCAATATGGAAGAATTAGCTCAAAGCCCAAAGAAAAATAAGCAAGTTTGCAGGAAAGTAACTAGATAGTCTAGATCATGAAGCAGGAATCCTGTGTTTTGTGGGATAAATTTCAAGTTGGTGTCACGCTTTGAATCTCAATCTTTGAAATTGATTTCATGTGAGAAATGGAATCAAGTGTAGTTCGCAAGGAAAAAAAAACAAGCACAAAATTACGACAGGCTCCTAAGATACCTCGCCACTAAATTCAATATGTGGTTCTTCCTTTAGAAGCTCTTCGTATTCTTCAGTTGTATCAACCACACGAGCCGATGGATGTCTCCGATGGTAGTCACGGATCTGCACAAGGTGAAGTTCAGAGTCATGCAAAATTTTAATAAAATTACGAAATCAAGCTTCCTAAACATCAACATAAAGTATTGTGTAGATCTCCTAAATCACATTGAATATCGGAAGGAGAATTATGCACCAAACCATGTAAAATCGGCCAAATCCAAAACAGAAGCAAATGCCCACCACGTACAAGGTAGTTATTTTCAATATCTAGAGCTTGAATGAACACCTACCTCTTTAAGCCTATCATAAAACGCGCCAAAGAGCGTAGTCGAGCCAGTTGCAGTCTGTCCACCAAGCGCCGCAATTTCATCTTTCCTCGCACTGTCTTTGTCCTCGTATATATCAATCTTGCAGAGAGCAGAAGAAAAATCAACGTAAATAAATTGCACAGCAGACGCTTAAGCCAGACAACAAGATAATGTGACGAAATTACATAATAGAAGGATCTGAGAACGCGGGGTTACAAGCTTATCTGTGGTGTTGGTGATGAGGTCGATCATGTGGCGGACGCGGTGGCTCTGGAAGAGACGGTCTCGGTTGTTGTCGGGCTCGCGCTGGAGCTCTCGCACGATGAGTCGCTCGAGGCGCTCCACGTCCTCATGGGCGGAGCGCGTCACCTCAAGGAGAGTCGAAGACATGGCGTTCTTCTCAGTTGCAGGAGAGGTGAAGAGAGGAAAGGGGCGTTGCCAGAGGAGTGGTTAGGGTTTTTGTTTCGGCCGAGTATGTGGAATCTCCGTCTGCACAATGGTTGTCGATTAGCTACGAAAACATTTGACAGTAGGCAAGTTTTATTTATTTATTTATTTATTGGGTAATTTTTTTTTAAAAAAAAATACGAAGTTGCAATTTTTTTTTCTTTGAAATTTATCTGAAATTTTATGTTTTTCCTTTTTTGTAATGGTAAATCGTCTTAAAATTTTTAATAACAAACTCAACTTCTCAGACCATGTCAGAGAAAATTTGGTTGTAAATACTTTAACTCTTTAATGTATAGATTTATCTAATTATTTTATTATTTTATAAAAATCTAAAATAAAATATAAGTCTTCTTAAACTTATGATTATTTAACTAAAATCTAATATATTTTTTATCAATTGGACAACTCATTAAAAATTAATTGAGATTATTATAAATTTTCAATCGATTTATCAGATAAAAAAAATCATGCTCAATTTATACTAGGTTTTAATTTAAATATCCTAAATTTAGAAAGAATTATATTTTATTTTTAAAATTTTTATAAAAATAAGAATAATTTGGTAAATCAATATGCATGAGAATTAAAAAAGAAGTTGAAGTAAAAAATATATATACATTGATCTTGTCTGGATAGATGACATTGAATCATACGGTGTTGAGGTGGATCGTAGGTTGACCGAGCGAAAATCGTTCGAACACATGGTACCTCGTCCTCTCTATTCCTGCACGCATTCACACAAACTGTTAGAGGCCGGGCCAGGAAAAGGGTTCCTGACTCTGGTACTCCGCCACTCAAATCAGTGAGGTGACTGAGAGGAGAATGAGAATGGTAAGTGAACAGTAAATGTCGGAAGTCAAAAACCTTTATTTATAATAGGGGTGTACCCCTTGGCACGCCTATTGATGCGCTACCTGCTAAGGGTGAA
>JBBPFP011000882.1:0-13705 GCA_037974795.1 Kaempferia galanga | reverse complement strand
GATTAAATTTTTAACTTATTTCCATAGAATAGGTCAACCCTATCTTTGTATAAATAGGGGTTCCTTCATGTAATAAATCATGTTCTAATTCCATAAAGTTCTACAGTTCAATATTTGAGAACAATAAATTTAATTTTAAATTATACACAATAAACATATTTATTTAATAATTACTATATATAAATAAAAATATACTAAAACCGTATCGGCATGGTATAATACTAAAACCGTATGGTTCCCATCTGGGACCGAAACCTCGGTAGATGTCGAAATTTAAAACCTTGGGCACGACACGATATGATACTGAAACTATATTGTTTCAGTCATTTACCAAAACTCCTGTCAAAATTTTAAATTTGGATGGCTTGACCTCAGCTCTCCCTTTATTTGCGCCCCCTTTCTCCTAGGGTTCTGATTTAAGGTGGAAGCTGTATTGGTCATTAATGTGACCTCCCTCCATTCCCACTGTTCTTCCATACATTTTTTAGCCTTTCTATTTCTAACATGACAATTAATTTTTGGCAGTCTTCTCTCTATTGTTTCCTCTTCCATCCCTCTTTCCAAAGCCCTAGCATTGGTTCGTGATATCAGTAACAACTTTCACTGTCCTTGCTCTCTCTCTTTCTTCATACTTTCTGTGACCTTGCTCTTTCTTCCTTCAATGGGGCACCTTCCCTGTCTCCTTGGTTTCCACAATAGTCAGCAAGTGGCTTGCTCTTGACTTCTCTTGCAGCATCCTCAAGGCTTAGTCATTGTCATCAACAAGTTCTTTCTTCCCCACTTGAAGGATAATGCCCCCTAGACTACACAAGAAAGAACAGCCCAACGCATTGCCTCAAATTCCTCATTCTCCTAACCTTCCAAAACGGGGACATTATCATAAGCCACTAACAATGATCCCACAACACATCGACTTTATCAATGGCATTTTCAATTCCTCATTTTTGCATCATTATGATCTGTTGCTAGATTCTGTCAATTTTCATTTCTCATCAGCCTTTCACATATTGTCTCATGATTTAAATGAAATTCTTAATTTCATTTTCAATTTTCATCTCTAATCGGCCTTTCACATATTGTACTCATGATTTAAGATGAAATTTCTTAGTCTATTTATTTGGACATCTCTCTTTTCTTATAGTTGATGTTAAACTTTTGAATATCTCTCTTAATATTCTACTCTCTTGGTTTAAAATGATTAGTAACCGGAGTCTTTCCGAAGTGAAGGATTATGGAAGAGAGAAAAAAAAAAACAATTCTTCTTGAATCATGAATGACTAAATACAGATATATATAGTAGAGGAGTGCCAACAATATCAACAATTAGGGTTTATAAAATCATTAATTTATCCTCTATTAAAAAAAAGAAACTACAAATTCGATAAAATATTCACTCTCACGGAACATATTATAGTTTTGTAGCAAATTCTAGATTTGTTTTACTAAAATATGCTTTGAAATCTCGTACCATGCTAGGCAAAATGATTGAAACATATCATTCTAAACAATTTCCAAAATGACCTAATCAACATCTGTTGATATGCATCTTAACACTTCTTGGCATGTTAAAACAAAAGTCAAGATAAACTAAGATAATATTGTTATTTTCTTTAGTTTGTCTCCATATAACATAATATTAAAATCATAGCATTCTAGATAGGAAAAAAGTTTGAACTTATCTTTTCCTTTTTCATCTACTTCCTCCTTCACCTCTAATTTGCCATTAGCACCCTACATCGCCAACATGATACTATCGTGTCAGTCAGAGAAATATTGGCATGGCTCAAGATTTTGAAGTTTGATTTAAAAAAAAAAAAAATAGAATTGTAGTTTGATTAACTTCTCAAGTTAGTGTATACATATTAATCATGTCTAATTTGCTTGTAAGAAATTTTGAATTTGGCCTAAACAGTTGTTTGGTGAGAATATAAACTGTTTATTACATAGTAGGGACAAAAGGCATGCAAATAGCCTTCTCTTTTATAAGTGTATTAATCTCCATGTGCTTCACGCAATCATGTTATATTTCATTTTGTGCAATTTTAATGGCAACGTTGTTATCAAAATACAACTTTGTTGGTGCATTTATTGACATCTTCACACAAGAAAGCTTTCCATTCATAGCATCTCATAAACTCCATTATTCAGTTGCAGTGCCATTCGTTGTAACTAAATGCTTCTTTTTGTTTCTCCATTTGACTAAGTTTCCCCAAACATAAGTACAATATCCTGCGTCGATCTCTTATCAACAACCAATCCTACCCAATCTACATCAATGTACAGTTCATGTTTAAGTGTGGGGTTTCTAAAGATGTAAACCTTTGTTGGGAGTGCTTTTCAAATATCAAAGAATCTGATTAAACTGCATCAAGGTATTTTTATAAACAAATGCATAAATTAATTTACCAAGACTCATGACAAAAGCTACAGATGTCTATGTATGAAATAAGTAGATCAATTTCCTCACTAATTTTTTATATTGGGCTATATACACTGGATCACCTTGTCATCTCCAAGTTTCTGATTGGAATCAATGGGAGTGTCAGCTGGCCTACAATTGCTCATTCCAGTCTCCTTAAAGTTATCAATGATGTACTATTGTCGAGAGAACAATTCCATTCTTTGATCTCACAATCTCCATATTAAGAAAGTATCTTAGAGATCCTAAGTACTTGATCTCAAATGTTTAGGAGAGTGAACTCTTCAATTGGTTCATCTCAGATATATAATCTCTAGTGAGAATTATATCATCCACATACACAGACAACTCAATTATTTTCCCATTCTTTGAATTTTAGTGAACATTATATAATTAGCTGGTCCATGAGTTTACCCTTGACTTTTGACAAAGTTAGAAAATTTCTCAAACCAAGCTCTTGGTGATTATCTCTACCCTTGTAAAGACATCCTTAGTTTTCACACCCTTATATCAAACTTTTAAACAAGTACTTTGACCTTGTTCATTCTAGGAAGATCCACCTTAAAAATAAATTTTTTCCCTAGCACTTCCATCCATTTATTTTTGAAACTGACAATAAGAAGAATGAAAATTAGCTTGACACTAATTGGTCAGAGGTGATTTTGCAGAGGGACAACAAGTTACAAGACGTTGGTAACATGAAGGATTTCATAAATAATTAGTAAGGAAGTGAATTAATAAGTGAGCCTGACAACTTCTCTCCCAAGAATGACTGAGAGTGAACAATTGACAATCTTGACCTTTTTGTTGCGTGCACAAGGTCTATAAGATGGGAACAACTTAGAGCAATCAAGCACATGATCAGTTGCATTTGAATTAATGATTCACAAGGAAAAAAGTAGGAATGACACTTAAACATTCAGTGGTTAAAGACTTAGGTAAGGACAATTTTGGAGATTGAAATAATGCCTTACCATGCGGGTTTCCAACATGTCTCCTTTGTATGCCATGGTTTTTCGCCATGCTCACAACATGGCTTTTGACGACTATAGATTTCAAATTCTATAACTTGGGGCACATGGGTTGAGCTTTCAATTCCTAGGTTATGGGTGTTTTCTTTGCTGTACAACATTGTTTCTCTCTGTGCTTCTTCACGTCCCACTTCAGAAAACACTTCCCATGGAAAGCAAGGAGTGCAGCCTCGAACCTCATCCAAATTCCAATAAGTGTAGAAACATGTAGACCTTGTCATTTCTCTCTCTATTCTTGTGACAACTGTAGTCTTTTGAATTCTCTCAAACCTTGCCATAGCATTGATCAAGATCTTGCCAAAATGTCACTAATTCATTGTAATAAATGGTGGGCATCATGACTGCTTTGCTTGGATTGTGATTGCCGGGGTTTTCAACGCAATATTTGAGAAGTATTTTCATAATCTGAATAAAGATCACGAACAAGTTCCAACATGTCTCTAAGTAATACCAGGGAGTTCTTGGACTTCCGTTTTTCTAAGCGAGGTTCTCTTGCAGTAGGTCTAATCATCTCACTAGACAAATGCAAATGTTTGATTTTCCCTGTCATCACCAGCCAGTTTCATGGACTGAGCTCATTTGGTAATTCTGTCCATTGCGTCTTATGTCTGTGAGTAGAGGTTTCAGAAGAATCTGAGATGGTGGAATTGTTTGCTCTGTGTAGGACATCATGGAAGAAAAAAGAATGAGTATGGTAGCTTTAATACCATAAAGTTTTATGGAAGAGAGGAAAAAATAAGTATTTCCTTGAATCATGAAGGACTACATATAGGTATAAATAGTAGATGAATGCTCACAAAATTTCCAAATAGGGCATATAAAATCAGTAATTTCTTCTCTTCTAAACTTTAGAGTAAGCATCAAATCTAGTACAATATCTCAGCCTGACAGAATATTTGCTAACCTAGTAAACTATATTCTAGTCTGGCATTTGTTTACTGAAAATAAAAGGCCTTGAATAGTAGTTTGATTAACTCCTAGAAACCCAACACTAACATTTCTCCTCTTTCAGCACATTTAGAACTCAAATCAATTTCATCTTTTAGTTGCAACACTTTTACTACTATGATGCCATCTTCAAGATAAGATAATTATTTTCTCTCTTCATTTACTCTTTCTCTTGAAGTACATGTTATAACTTCATAGTCTTTTCTTTGACATCATCTCCTCGTTGCCCTCGAGGCTATGGTTTAGCGGTAAGGATGCTCAGTTGTCTCCCTGGCACCAACGGTTCGATTCTTAGCTCGCAACTAAGGGACGTTAGGCTTCTGGGCCGCCTTCCGCGAGTGCTTCCCGATTTACCTTGGTGACAGGTGGGAAACTTCCGTGGGGTCAGGCCGGCCACTCCTGGCCTAGTCAATGAGGCTAACTGGTGGAACCATTATATAATTGATGGTTTCAAAATAATTCCTCTAATTATCTTTGTATATCACTCGATCATTCATTTGTTTACTTGATGTAATTTGTGTCATGGTTTTATCTTCTAAATGTCAATAAGATCATGTTAACAAAACAATAAACTTGCTACCTTTGTATTCTCATATGCTTGTTTACGATTTTGATAAGTTGTAAACCATATATGAGATTATTTAAAGCATTGATGTGTATTTCAGTCAAACTTTCATTGGACTTGATGTATCTTCTATTTAAGCTACCCATAAGTGGGAGAAATTCTATCATGTCATGACTACCACATACAAGTTTTTGTTTCAGGCTGAAGCCATGGTCTCAGAGTGGAAGGAATTCCTTTGGGATGTCCCAGAGGAGAGAGCGGCTTTATGGAACCATTGTCAGACACTTTTTATGAGGCATTCGTTTCCGCCATTGCAGGTGGACTGCTTGTTGATTTATAAGCATGCCCAAGAAAAGAAAACCATTTTGTGCTAATCCATAGTAAAAATTGGTTGTGATTTCTTTCAGGCAGGATCATTTTTCCTCAAACATGCAGAAGCCATTGAGAAAGATATTCCGTCAAGGGAATTACACGAGATTCTTCTTCTTGCTCTACAGTGGTTAAGTGGAACAATAACTCAGTCTCCTCCGTAAGTTATCATATTTGTACTTGATTTTTGGTAACATCTCTTTTGGTCTTTGTTAAGGTTTTTTATTATGATACAGGGTTTATCCTTTGGATATTCTGAGGGAGATTGAAACCAGAGTGTGGCTCCTAGCAGTAGAATCAGAATCTCAGTTTAAGGCCGAACATGCGTATACATCACTCAGCTCTGTTCAGAATTTAGTGGGTGGAAATTCTTCCAGTGTTATAGAACAGACTGCAAATATCATTACAAAAATTGATAATCACTTAAATGCAATGTCCATGAAAGCTAGTGAGAGAAATGGTACAAGGGAATTCAATTTCCCACATAATCGGCATTCACTAACCTTAGAATCTAGCAGCGCCGCCACTGCAGTGAGCACTGCAAGGACGAAGAGAAGGACAAAAACTAATCCAATACAAAGACGCTTTGTTTTAGACACTTTGGAAAGCAACATTGATTCTGATGATTACACTGATTCTCATCTTAAGAATACTGGTGAAATATCTAAAACTATGCTATCACAAGAAGAAAGTTTAAGTATAGAGTCATCAGTCTCTGCATGGGAGAAAAGAGTACAACCTGCAGAAATGGAGAAGGCTGTCCTTTCCTTGTTGGAGTTTGGTCAGATTACAGCTGCTAAACAGCTTCAGAAGAAACTGTCTCCAACACACATGCCAGCTGAAATTTCCCTTGTTGATGCTGCTTTAAAGCTTGCGAGCTTATCATCTTCAAATAGCAATGATGATCTTAGTCTATCACCTCTTGATCCTGAGGTTCTTGAAGTTATTAGATCTGCTGGTGTAACAATTAAGGATCACATGATTGAACTATCACAGGTGAGGATGATGCCGAATGATGAATTAGTGTAGCAAATCTGTCTTTGGTTTGTTCGTATAGGTGCTGCTGTCTCAAAAGAACTCTATAATTATTTTTTCTTAGTGGTCATAAATGCATTAGGTACTTGTAATCATTCTGATTTCTTACTACAGGCTTTGGAGTTCTTAGCTACCAAGTGTTGTGAAGGTTCTGGGCGTGGGTTGTGTAGAAGAATAATTGCTGTCGTCAAAGCTGCAAGAGTACTTGGCCTCCCATTTTCTGAGGCAATTGAGAAAAAGCCTATAGATTTGCTGCAATTGCTTTCTCTTAAAGCCCAAGATTCTCTTGATGAAGCCAAACTCTTGGTACAGACCCACACAATTCCTGCTCCAATCATTGCAAGGATTCTTGCTGAATCTTTTCTGAAGGTATGTTGTCTTAACAGATATGGCCTTATTCTATACCCATTGATCTCCCTTCTGATAGTTTTTATGCACAGGGACTGTTGGCTGCACATCGTGGTGGATACATGGATTCTCAAAAGGAGGAGGGCCCTGAGCCTCTTTTGTGGAGATTCACTGATTTTTTGAAGTGGGCACAACTTTGTCCTTCTGAACAAGAAATTGGTCATTCGCTCATGCGCGTAGTAATGACAGGACAAGAAATACCACATGCTTGTGAGGTATTGGATTGTTGGCTTGATGCAAATTATGGATTGAACAATTGCTCTTGCAGCAATCTTCTTAGCTTACTATAAGATACAAAGCTTTAGTTGCTATAGTAGGAAATGAAAAATAACCATTGTACTTTATTTAATAGAAGCTTCTTTGTTAAAATGAGGCAAGTTAACTTCACAAAAATTGAATTTGCTAAATTTATCTAGCAACATATAATAAACTAGTCTGACATTTCAGGATATAGGTTTCTGTCATAACATCCACAAATAAACAAATCAAGAAGCTCAAGGCATAATAAAGTTATTAGCTGGTTTCTATTCAGTATGTGCGAAAGTTGCTTCTGTACAGGCATGATGCCTAGAATCAGAATCTTCTTGGGAAGAATTTCATCATGTTATTTTTGGAGAAATTATAAGGTTCCTTGTCCCTTTTGGTAGTCCTTTTTTTACCAAGTATCAAAGTTGCTCTTCATGAGATGCATAGGCATGCTAATTCACAATCTTCTTGAATAGAATTATATCCTGTTAGATTTGGGAAAATTATAACATTCATTGTCCCCCTTGGTAGGGCTTTTTACCATAGTTGCCAATATTGGTCAATAACAATGATGACTCAAGTTAGATCAATATCAACAATTGTCCATCATATCGTTTTTAAGAAATCAATTATCACACAAAGAACATTTGGTTGTCCAAACAATTGTCATGTTTGTAATCCTCCAAGCTACCAACAAATTCGCTATACCATTTAATCCCTCGCTTAATCTCTAATATAAAGAGCATACATCATGTGGGAATTTGACCATGAATTAATTGATTCTTTAGAACTTATTACCAATTGCTTTTATTCGGACATGGAGTTGAGGGGAGTAATAGAGTTGATGGGAGTGATGACCTGATTTCATAAGTAGTAAAGGGATACATCATGTGGGAATTTTGACCATGAATCATGATCCTATGATCTACATGTATGGCCATCATTGCCATGTGAATTTATTTATACCTTCTATTATTTATTTTGAAAGTGTTATGCCTTGTAACTTTGATTTTGGCCCCTTGGAATGCCATCAAAGTTAAATGCCCAAAGCACCTTGATGATTCTAAATTTGATCTAAATTGTATTATGACCTTCAATTAATTACTACAAGTGACATGGATGTTTTCATGCTTTGTAACTTCAATTTTGATCTTTTTTAAACATTAAGGTGGTTTGACCAAAACACTGGGATGATCAAAAATGGTAAAATTGACATATGAACACTATTCAATCTATAAGAGTGTTTGTGTCTTATGTCTTTGATTTTGATTTTGCTGATTTGTTAGGCCACTAAAGATGTGTTTAACCGAAGCACTTTGATGGCTTAAAAGGGGTCAGAATTATATCATATAACTATATTTCATTCCTAGGAGTCACACCGATTTGTATATGCCTCCTAATGTTGAATGTGAATGTATTGTGTCTTGTAACTTTAATTTTGACCTTTGAAAAGGCTATTAAGGTAATTTCTTAAAATTACCTAGCCTTAAAAGGTCTAAATTATGTCATGGTCATCTATTAGTCCCTCCGCATGATGCCAAAAAAGCTTAAAATGATGTCATATGGACATTATTTAATCTACATGAGTCATATGTTCATGTGTTTCTTCCCTTTGTATCTAATTTTGACCTCTTGGAAGATCAACAAAGTGTTCTAGTTAAAACATGTTTATGGGTTAAAACAAGTAAAAATTGTCATATAAACCATTATTTCATTCCTAAGAGTTACATGCATGTGTTTGGGTCCCCAACTCTTAAATTTGATTTTATCGTGCCCTTGAAGAGTTGATCATCAAAGGCATTAGGTGTTTTAACTTAATAGACAAAAGAGAGTCAAGTCATGTTATATCACCACCAATTATTCCTTAGGATAGAGGTATATATGTTTTGTTTCTTGTAATTTTAATTTTGACCTCTTTCTTCAATTGCTGAAAAGGAGTTAAAATCATGTCAAATAAATATTATCTATATTAGTCACATGTTCAATTGCTTGTGCCCTATATCTTTGATTTTTACCTCGTGAAAGGCCTTTGGTCCCTAAGAGTCAAATAATGTGTTTATGCCCCCTAATCCTAATTTTGAATGTGTTGTGCCTTGAAAATTTGATTGGGTAAATCTTTTGTTGTTATCTATGATCTCGTCAGTGCAACTAGTCCCGGAGATGGGTGGCCTTCCCCTTGTTCGTCCACCGAGTAAATCCGGAAGTACGAATGGCTATGACACGACAACCCAACTATTCTAGTAGTTCGAGCATTGCGGTTGTATGGTTGCCTGCATGAGAATCGAACCCTCACTGCAAGAGTGACATGAATGTTCTTGTTGGTTGCAACTTTAATTTTGATTCTTTTTCAAATGTTAAAGTGTGTTGACCAAAACACCTTGATGGTAAAAAAAAGAGGTCTAAAGAAACCCATTAGAAATTAGACCCAACCTATTGAAAGTAAACCTAACCCATTCAAGCATTAATTAGGTCCCAATAGATTAAAGATTAACTCAAACTATAATAAAAGAAGAAAGAAAAAATGAACTTTTTGTTATTAGTATACAGGTCAGAGAAGGTCATATTGAGCCTTGCCATTTCTTATCAGAAATATGAATGCTACATGCCTAACAATTTGTACTTTTGATAAATTTTACACAAGCATATCGTCAAAGCAATGGAGTATTACACTTTTATTGGTGAGATGATTGGTGCAAGTGTAACCTTTACTCAAATAGATTAAGATTTTCAACACTTTGAATGTTTCTTCTGCTAACGAAAATCTTGTGGACAACATTGAACTTATCTATTGGCAGCAAGTTCAGAATTTTCTGTTTTCAAATATGATATTCGGAGACAATTGGTATACTAATAAAATCCATCTTGTTAGAAACCACTATTTCAGATCTTCATTTGCTACAGTAGTTCTGACTAGTATTATCCAGCAATTCAATTAGGAGTACTGAATTTTTTTGCTTTTCAATTTTTATTTCACTTAGCGTTTCGAGTTAGGTGTTTCTAAAACATAGCAGGATGGACAAGGGCATTCATCAGCTTTCATTACCTGCATACATATATCTGATAATTTTAATATAAATATATTGAACGCATATCTTCATATACTGAATTATCTTAACAAGAACAAAACAGTTGTATGCATTTCTGGTCTAGTCTGTTTATTTATATATGAAGAGAGAGATAGAGGGCTCAAGTCAATCCATATTTTGGAGCTAAATGTAGTTTCTCTTCTGGTTCCAGTGTTCTCTTACAACAAAAATACTTTTCGACAGGTTGAACTCCTTATACTGGCACACCACTTCTACAAGTCTTCTGCCTGCCTCGATGGAGTCGATGTTCTTGTGACCCTTGCTTCCAACAGAATTGAATCATATGTGTTGGAGGGTGATTTTGCTTGTTTGGCTCGTTTGGTTACCGGAGTCAGTAACTTCTATGCCTTGAATTTCATTTTAAATATCCTTATAGAAAATGGTCAGCTTGCACTGCTTCTTCAAAAGTACTCAGCTACAGAGATGGCCACCGGCACAGCCACTGCTGTCAGAGGATTCAGAATGGCTGTTCTAACATCATTAAAGCTATTTAATCCTCATGACTTCGATGCGCTTGCCATGGTTAGAAGAATCTATTAGTTAATTTATGTCCTTGAAAATTGTTTGATATGACTTCTTTACCCTGTTCAGATTTATTACCAATCTCGTTGGCTTTGTAATCTTTTGTACGGGTTTAACCAACATATCAATATCACGTGGAGACCAAGACATGGATGGAATGAACAATTCTCGTCATGTTTGCTTGTGTTATCTGATATGGACCTTGATACAGGCTATCCATACAGATGATACAAATTTCAAAACAGGAGCGGAAAAGTCTGATACAATTGAAATGGATGCAATAGAGAACCAGTACTATGATTATAACATGGTGCCTAATATCACATTTTCAAGTTCAAATAATAATTTCATTGAAGTTGAAACATTATAACAAGAAAATTCACAAATATTTATTTAGACCAACACTAAGTAAAATGAAGTGGTCATCCTTCATTAAAGCTAGAAAGTCAAAAATAAACATAACTGTATTGGCAAAAGTTGTAAATATTTGACTTAAGCTACCATTCTCTTCCTTTGTAATTTCTTGACGTTGTAATATACTTATGCGATCCACTGATTCAACTTTAGGCATATATTTCAATTGCATATGACCAAAAATGCCATGAGCGTGGAAAATTTTAAATGAATACTTTAGTTGCATGTCAGCTAGTTTCAATTGTAGCTAGTATGTTTATCATCCTATTGCTTGTATACAGGTCTACAACCAGTTTGACATGAAGCATGAAACAGCTTCACTCCTTGAGTCTAGATCCTTGCAGTATATGAAGCAGTGGCTTTGTTGTCGCGACAAGGATCGTCAAACTGAGGATCTTCTTGAGGCTATGCGCTATTATGTTGAGGCTGCTGAAGTCCTTGCCACTATTGATGCAGGGCAGAAGACTCATAATGCCTGTGCCCAAGCATCTCTCCTTTCCCTCCAGATCCGGATCCCTGACATACAATGGATTGATCTCCCAGAAACAAGAGCTCGTAGGACACTTGTGGAGCAATCTCGTTTTCAGGAAGCCCTTATTGTGGCAGAAGCATACAAGCTAAACCAGCCAGGCGAGTGGGCTCCTGTATTATGGAATCAAATGTTTAAACCAGATTTAGTTGAGCAGTTTGTGGCAGAGTTTGTTGCTGTCCTTCCTTTACAACCATCAATGCTACTAGAGCTGGCAAGGTACCACCGGAATGAGGTTGCAGCCAGAGGGGATCAATCTCACTTTTCAGTGTGGCTCTCTCCAGGAGGGCTGCCTGCTGAGTGGATTAAGCATTTAGGCAGGTCTTTCAGGATCTTGCTCAAGAGGACGAGGGATTTGAAGCTGCGGATACAATTAGCAGCAGCAGCAACAGGGTTTCAGGATGTAACCGTTGCATGTATGAAGGTGATGGACAGAGTTCCAGAGAACGCCGGGCCTCTTATTTTACGGAAAGGTCATGGCGGAGCTTACCTACCCCTTATGTAGATATAAACTCATGGAATTTATTATGTTGGATATCCGGCGTGTTCTACTATTAGTCCATTAGTTTGCAATTTTGGTACCAAAACTTGGATAGCTTAAGTGCCAAGCAGCTTTCAGAATGGAGGTGATTTTTTTTAACTCATTCTTTTGGGTGTGAATGCTTGTGCCTGAATAGTGATTCTTTGTCATACCTATGAGCAAATAATAGAAAGCTCGTGTGTACATTTATCTTTTTGTAATTGGAAGATGATTAGTTAGCAGATGGCTCTGTGATGTAAAGGCCTTGTATTTGGAACTGTTGTATCTGTATTATTCAATTTTGTAATCGTAGGATTGGAATATGTTCCCCTTTGAGACATATTTTATTACTTGAATATTGATTTTCTATACCTTTTGGTTTTAAATCCATTGAAATTGAAATCCAATCTCAACTCTACTTGGGTATCATTGTGCTCGATGGGTCATGTTCGTTAAAACACAAACCGAGAACAAGATTAATTACATGAAGATTTGTATGATTTAGAATTTAATTTTATTTCATGGTTATGATATGTTTGTAGATTACTCTTGAAATTATAATTATGTTTATTCCTTTTCGGATACAAATGACAAAAAAAAAACCCCCCTTTTACAATGATATATTTTCCAGCAATACAAGTAGAATATAAAAATATAAGATAGAATAGAAATAATAAAGAAAAACTTTACACATTAAAATATTTGCTTTGCTTGTTTTGGATTGTTCAAGGCTTAGGAATGTAGTAGCAGTTGCTTGTGTAATAGTGCAATAGTTAGGTTATTAATGGATAATCAAGCGTTTTAATGTATGAGTTTTAGCTATAGTGCACATTGTAGAAGATTTTTTTCCCTCAGGTGAGCAGTGAGTCTAAGGATATTGGTTATTTAGATGGCGTCATCATTCTCATGCATTAATTTTAAATTCCGTATAGTTAAGGACAATGACATTAATACATACTTTAGGTAGAATGATCAAAATTAAAAATACCTAATTAGATATGAATGATCCCTCAGTTTAGGGAAAGCTCATTTCACATCTTACAAAAATTATAAGTTGACTTTTATGTGTATTGAGACAAATTAGATAGACTCAAGATGTTGATTTAGTGTATTTATTTGAATTTTAGTTTTATCATAACAAATGATTATGTGAAGTTAATCATGAGGAAAGATAATGTACAAGTCATGTGCATTTAGACTAAAGATAATGATTAAAAATTATTTTCAAAAATCATTTCAAAAGTATTTAAAACCTTGGTGAAATCTATTTGTTGATAGGAATTGTCATTGTTTAGTTAGATACAAATTTAGAATGAAACCTTGAAATGTTCAATAGTTTCTAATTTTGTATCATTCTTTAAAAATAAGATGTATTTTTATAGAAAATTATTTTTTTCTAATAGCATTTGACACAAGTAATATTTATATTAAATTTCATGATTTTTCAAAAATTATAGAATTATTTATGCATTTATGAAATCCAGTCTGAAAATTGAAATGCAATTTTTCAAAGTATTAGTTGACTGATGCAGATTATCAATTTGTAACATCCCTTTTTTTTTTTTTTTTTTTTTTTTTTTTGTACGTCACAAAGCGTAAACACCCCTCAACAA
>JBBPFP011000564.1:0-13709 GCA_037974795.1 Kaempferia galanga | reverse complement strand
CCAATTAAATACAACCTCGGTCGCGACAAGAAGGGCCCTTCGATATAAAAAATATTTAATAATATTAATTAATCACTATATCTAGCTCAATTAATTACTTATGGTAATTAAACATTTTTTAATTTTAAAATATGATAATGCTCATTACCGAAAGGGTTATTTTATAAAAGAGGAACAATATTATAAAAGGTTTAATGATAAATCTTTATTTTATTATTTTATTTAATTAAAAATTATTTTATGAAATACGTGAAAATTGAAATAATAAAAAAAGAAAAAATCAGGAAGAAACGAAACTAACATATACGATCGGTGTCCGTTTGGCGAAGTTAACTCCTGATTTTCCAAACCCTAGCCGGTTGCTTCTCTCGTTCTTGCCTTCCCCGCTTCGTCGGGACGAAGGCGTCGGCTCGGCGGCATCTCTCATTCTCCTCCGTGACTCGTGATCCGGCGGCCGGCTCGATTGAGAAACCCTTCTTCTGGTTCAACTCTTCTTTTCCCGCCCCTCGTTTGATCTCTTTTTTTCTTGTCCCCTTATCCCTGTCACGAACAGGAGCCGGAGCGGGAATAGGGATTACCAGGCTGCCGTCTGAAATTTTTAGCACCTGTAAGTGGAAATCTGGTACTTCCTTTTTCGAGTTTAAAGATTTTAAGTTGTAATATGGTAAGGGGGAAGTGGTAGTCCGGTAAGTTTTGATTGCTAAATTGGACTGCTTAACTATTGACTTAGTCGAATGATCTAATAATTGTGGCGCTTGTAGATCATTTGATCATCTGCAGACATGCTACTATCGTCTCCTGAAGATCACTTACGACATACATCCCTCAAACCTAAATCCTTAAGGAGACCTGAGATTGCCATGGCAAGCATCACATGGCTTGGAGAGTGTCTTCATTTCCAGCCAATATAAGGCTTTAGTATCTGTGATTCACCAAGTTCTGATCTTGTCTATTTAACCGTCAAGGATTGGCAACATAGTATAGCAATCCTTATGCCATAACATCGTTACTGATACCTGCACGATCCTAAGGGTTGCAAACCAAACAAGTTTGTTTTAGAGTCGCCTTGGTCTTTGGCGATAACCTACAGTTCACATCAACCCTCCAATAAGTTGGCTGCCTTGACTCCTCACTACTGAGCATATCAAACACATTTTATTCACATTTTTTCCATGGAGCACTAGAATCTAGTGCAAGGGCCTTAATCAACATATCTACTAGGATATCATGTGTGTTGTTACTCTATACCAAAATACCCCCTTGAGATTGCATTTTAATCACTATATATGCTTCGTCCCTTTATGAAATATTTGACCTTTGGTTAAGATATTACACTTTTGGTGCCACATACCACCATACTTAAATGAAAGGAACACTAGAAAATATTAACTAGATCACCACTTGAATTTCTTCATGGCATCTGATGTGTCCAAACACAATATGGAATAGCAACTCTAACTAATAGAAATCTTCCAAGAGAAGAAAAATATAACCCATGAAGAACCTTCTATTTGGATACATAACCAAATCCTTTACATTCTTAAATCGACTCTCAACATGCCTAAGAAAATGTACGAACTCAAGTGTTGGTATCTAAATATCCATTTCAATGTTTTCTTGTGTTACTTGAATTTGTTATACACCAACTCATGACGCTAACTCTGTATGTTATATCATGTCTAGTGCAGATCATACATAAATATTTCCTGTTTAACACCTATTGGACATGTCACCTAGATCTCTTTATCCTTCTTTGCTATCTCTTTTGCAAAGAGTGAAGTGATTTACAAAAGGTGTTTTGATTGGCTTGGCAATTCTGAATATGTTGAATTGCTCCATTACTTTCTTATTATAGCTTTGTAAATGCCTCGTGACATGGATTTCCAATATTTTTTTCTTCACATTGTCTAAATCCTTCATGTCAAACTCAGATTCTATGCTCCACAAACTGTTTGTCTTATGGATATCAATTTTGCCACAAACATACAATTGTGTCTCCTTGACAATCTTTGGAATATCTTTTTCAAGAGATGTAAATGGTTTTGTGTTGTGCTTTTTATTTATCCTTTCTTGTTCAATTTTTGGCCATGATGAATACGTCTTCTCCATCTGATTAAGAGCACATTCAAAATCCATTTTGAGCAGGAATCACCCATATATTCCCTTGGCCACCCATATATTTATCTGCCATAAAATGAATCTGTTGTCATGATCAAGAATGATTAAACTTAAGTGGCACCTTAATTTTGATTTCAACTTGTTATGAGTTATGACAAATTGCTTTGCTACTGATTTATTAACAATTCACTATAGATGATTCTATAGCAAAACAACAAAGCAACAGAGAATTGACACAGAGAAGATACATCAAACATGCACACATAAGGATTTAATAGGTGGAAAATCACAGGTGTGGAAGTAGATGAAGATCACTAAAGCTGTGCAACCATTTAGGTTTTGCTTTCAAATCATCTACTGCTTCGTTAAACACTTTAATTTGGCACTCCATAAGGTCAACATTATGACTTTTTATTATCATAGCCAGTCGGAGAGATTTGAGTCATATGCCCACACAAACTGAATAATATATAATATGCTGCAGTGTCTTTTCCATAAAAACAACAATATTTTTTGAATTTGCACACTAGATTGTTCAATTAGTGCATCTGGCTGTGATATTTCATTTTGGACTTTGTCCATTAGTCTGTGTTTATTCATTCTTTGTAATTGTGAATTGAAACTCATCTGCCTCTAGTGCAAAATATATTGTTTCATAAATCACTATTGAAATACAAAGTATTTTAGTTTTTTTACAGAAAAATGTTAAATGTGTTACCTTCAAAATTGTGTCCTACAAGATGACCTTGATCATAAATAGGCTTGTCAAATTTCTACTATGTTAAATAAGTTTAAAAGTGATTTAGTATTCAATCATAAATTTAGTAGTTGTCAAGCTTCCTTAAATAGTATTGATAGTACATTATTGGGGGACAGTTTGCAAATCTGGCTTACTTTTTGATTCAGATGAGGAAATTCTGCCTTTGAGGAAATATCATCAAAGGTATTCACTTTGAAAAGGTAGGAGAAAATCCCCAATGGCGTTGCTAAGATTCCATTAGTAAATTCCCACCTCAGTAGATGCTTCAGTGATGATTTACAATATGCATAAGATTCACTGTTTCAAACATCTGACAAAACATTCTGATTCAGATGAGGAAATTCTGACTTTGATGAGGAAATACCATCAAAGGTGGTCACTATGAAGAGGTAGGAGAAAATCCTCAGTAGAGTTGGTTAAGATTCTGACAGTAAATTCCCATCTTAGTAGATGCTTCAGTCCACGGAAGATCAAAGTTAGTTATTCTAATTTGTGTGGAACATCTCCAAAGACTTATTTTATCCCGTAGGCTGAGCTCTCTTAAACACATGAAAGACATTGCTGTGTGTCAAAAGAGAGATGTTAATTATTAAGTGCTTTTGCTTTTCTTTGAGAACTAAGCTCTTTGACCAATCACTAGTATTTTTCACAATTAAGCCTGTCATCAACCCTCACAAGGGTGAAGCCCTGTAAAGAAGCAACAAGAGCTCAAAGGGTTTTATGCGAGCCCAACATAGACAAAGGTGAAAAGTGTAATGTCCCAGACGCTAGACAATGTTTTATTGGGCCCAATGTGAACCAAAATGAGAAAAGGACTCATAGGCAATTAAAATTTATTTTTCAGCCTATGCAACTCTAACCAAGGTCTGAGATTTTGTTCTATGTCGGGCGGAATAGGCCAAACTGACCGTTCCGCCCGCACACTGAAATTGGCACCGACGCTCCATAGGTTTTGAGGCCATGACCGGCGTCGCATAAGCCCTGAGGCCACAAAGGAGGCCTTGCACGAGCCCCACGATCGTGGTGAACTCGTGGCCGCGATAGACTCGTCGCGTGAGATGGCGAGGCGAAAAAAATTGGGAGCGGGGGCAAAATCGCGAGGAGGGGAGAGGGAAAGTTAGGTTTTATTAAATATTTTAATTAAAATTATTATATTATATATATAAATTAATAATTAATTAAATAAATAGTTAATTAATTAATATAATTATAATATATAAATAATTTTAACAAATTGATATATAATTTTAAAAATTTATAAATTTATAAATAATTCTAAAAAATAATTATTAATTTTTTTAAAATAAATATATAAATTTTAAAATAAATTTAATTTTAGAATTCAATATAAGCTATATATAATTTAGAATATTCATGAACTATAATCATACAATTATATATTGTATAAATTAGTAAATAAATAATTTATATAATTAAATTACATCTTTGTGTTAATTTATATAATTATTATAGATAATAATTTTTTCATCTTATAAGCAAGATTTAGAATCATGAATATTAACATATTTAGTTCTCTACGTTTTAGATTCTTGGTTCCTAATCATATGAAACACATTTTTGTTTATATGAATGTCTAGGAAATACTTTAGATTACCTATTCTTTATTTCAGAAGTTTTGAGAAAGGTATATATATATATATATATATAGAGAGAGAGAGAGAGAGAGAGAGAGGGAGAGAGAGATTATCCTGCCCGACCTTATATGAGCACTCGTGAGTGACATCCGACGTGGGTGATCTGACGTGGCAAAACTCAAATTTTTTTAATCTCTCTCACCTGCATGCAACAACATTTCTCCTACATCTTGCAATAATTTCTCTCTCTTTCCTCTCATCTACATGCAATTATTTTAGCAGCTATTTAAAAGTAACTGCCACAACTTGTGGCACTAGTAGTTGCCACAACTGCACAACTGTGACAGCTAGTTGTGGCAGCTAGTAGCGGCCACAACTCTCACAACTGCCACAATTGTGGTAGTTACTAGCTGCCACAACTGTGGCAGTTACTACATGCAATCATAGGAGAGAGAAAAAGAATTTTGTTACAATTGCTTGCTATCATGGAAGTGAGAATTTTATTTTAATTTAAAATGAAAGAGAGAAAATTGTTGTATGCAGATGGGATAGGGAGAGAGAGATTACAAAAATTGAGTTTTGCCGTGTCACATCAACCACGTCGGATGTTGCTCACAAAGCGCGCAGGAAGCGTTGGGCAGGATATCAAATCAACCTCTCTCTCTCTCTCTCTATATATATATATATATTAGCACGGTATGATATGATACCGAAACCGTATTATTCCGGTCTAGTACCGAAACCTCAGCATGGGTCGAGATTTTAAACCATGACTCTAGCATGAACCAATCTAATGATAACATTATAGACTTTTAAGATGAAGTTTCAACGCCATAGGTGAACAGAGTTGAGAAAACCAAGTCAATGGAGTGGAGTCTTGACTATTTGTGAGCCCAAAACAGGCTAAGCTAAGCCAAGAAGAGCAATGCCTTGAATCATACTGACCAGAGCAACGCCTTGGTCAAAGTAGAAACTCTGTATTATTGGCTAGAGTTTGAATGCATAACTAAACTATGAGTCCCTTGAATCTAAATGAGCTGAGCAGAAGCAATGTTCTAGTTGAGCTAGATGTTCAAACCCTTGATAGCCCATTGTGAATTAGCTGAGAAGAGCAATGCCCTGGTTGGCAAGACGATCTTGATTCTTACTAGTCCACCATGAGTAATGTAAGTAAAGCAATCTGTTGACTAGCAAGAGTTTCTACTTCATACATTTTAATACAAACCAAGCTGAGAAGAGCAATCTCAATGGCCAATCATTGTACTAAACCAGTAAGATGGAACATTACACAGGCTAAAACATCCTATGTCCTAGCTCGATCAGACAAAGATTGACTTCGTAAGCCCAATTCAGACTGACCCATAAGTCGGATGATGAAGTCAAAATTCTCACCCAAGGTTGGAGGGAAAGCCCAACACTAATCCTAAAGTTGGAGGACATGCAAAAGTTTTGAGCCAAGGTCTATTAATGTGGAAAATTTCATCCTAATTTACATTTTACTCTTTTTTTTTTTCTTTTAGTTTCCTCTTCAGGAGAATAAACTTGGTGTTTTTTTAGGGTGTTAAATGGTTTTGGTGAGTTCTAAATTAGAAAATGGAATAGTTTTAGGAGTTAAATTTATATTGGTTTAATTCCTAATTTGCAATTTGTCTTTTTTTCCTATTTGTTTTTTTAGGATTTATAAAGGAGGTCTGATTCTCCAATATATTTTTGATCTTCAAATAAATAAAGTTTCGCTTTCTAAGTTTTCATTCGTAGTTATTCCTTGCGTTGTGTCAATTTTGTTCCAGTTCATTGGGGTGACATTGAGTTTGATTTTGGTGTGCATCAATTTGGTATCAGAGCATTCTCGTTTTGCATCAATTTGGAATCAAAACATCCTCGTGTTACATGAATTGGGTATCTGAACAACTAAATGCTACATCAATAGGACTTAATTTTAATATACGAACATTGGGGTCTGTAGATGTAAAATCAAAATCATGATATTAAAATTTAAGGTAGAGAGGGCTTGACTACCTATGGAAATAATTCTAACAAATATCTCCATCTTAACTTTCACGGAACTAGTTGGAATATCCTCATTGCACTTGTAACTATCATAAGAATGTTTAACAAGTGTACATATACTACTTGTGCTAGCACAAGTTGGTTAGCTCATTTTTTATTTTGTTGTCAATGAAAATTGTATTCAATCCATTGTACTAGAAAGCTATATCTAAAGCACCCTTGTTAGGATTCAAGTCTTTTTTGTCCTATGTTTCAAAACCATCTTTAAATTCATAATATAAGCAAAATAAAAACCTTTTAAAACCCTTGTTTTTTTCTCTATCTATTGCTTGATTCACAAATTATGGCAAATCCACCCATACTGGAAGCAAAACTGCTAAATCTCATGCCCGCCTGGCTACGGTGCGGCAGCAAGGAGCCCATGTAGTCTCCCAAACACCCACGGTCTGAATTCCAATTATGACACTGCCGGGCATTTTCCTCCGGTGGGATGACAAACCTGGGATGTTGGACTGCTGGATCGTCTGCTGTGAGCACTTCCAGATTTACCCTAATGGTTGGGGGGAATTTTCCGTGGGGCTAGACCGGTCATCATCAGGATTAGATACCTAGTACTAGCTTAAAAAAATAACAAAAAAAAGTGCTAAATCTCATGGAATAATTTGATTTGGAATTTTCTAATATGATCATAAGAGAAACGTAATGTCTTATGAATCAGGAAAACCAAATGACAGCAATATGATTCTGTTCTTGTCGTTAAAACTAAATGTTCAGTCAAATCTGCAGGGGACATTAAGTTGTTGACTTTCAGATGAGAGGAAGAGTGATGTGCATATTAGTTATGTGTGACAATTTCTGAATAGTTAATATTTATTTCTTTTAAGAATCTATGAACATTTTGCATGCAACCTATTCGTGCTCTTTGAATGAATGCAAGGTTGACCAAATCTCTCAAGATATGGGCCCTGAAAGCATTCTCTTTCACAATTTTACTTTTGCATAATACTTCCAAAAAAAGTCATGTTTTGCTCGATGAATATTTAACACATTTAAAACCTGCATAATCTTGCTTAGAAACAATGGATGCCCGTGGACGAATACCATCAGCTCAAATACCATCAGCTCATGGGGGACAGACTATCCAAGCACCTGGAATGATGCGACATGGCCCTCTTCCTGGGCTTGGTCCATCTGATCCCCACATTAGAGATCCCCTTCCACTAGAGCTCCTTGAGAAAAAGGTTGTAATTCAAGGAGCTGAGATGGAAAAACTTGCACGAGAAAATCAGCGACTGGCATCTAGTAATGTAACAATGAGACAGGAGCTTGTTGCTACTCAAAAAGAAATGCAGAGCCTGCAAGCTCATCTTGGAAACATACGAACTGAAAGTGATATCAAAGTTAGAGGATTGCTGGAAAAACTTGGAAAAATGGAAGCTGATATCTTTGCTGGTGATGTACTCAAAATGGAATTCCAGCAAGCACACTCAGAGGCACAGAGGTTGTTTATTGCCAATCAAGAACTGACTGCGGAAATGAAGCTTGTGACGGAAGAACTAGAGACCTTGTCAGTTGACACCAAAAAGTTGCCCGAGTTACAATCTGAGTTAGATGGTTTGAGACAGGAGCACCAGAAACTACGGTATGTATTTTGTGATTTTTGTATCTAATGGAAATTTTCTACTTCCTAAGGATGTCACTAGACTCCATGTTGTTTTTTTCAAAAGCACTACTTTTGAGTATGAGAAGGGTAGAAATGTTGAGCAAGTGGAGCGGATGCGATCCATGGAGAGAAACCTGATGTCTATGGCAAGCGAAATTGAGAAGTTAAGAGCTGAAATAGCAAGTGCTCAACAAAGAACAACTCGTAATTGCTTTCATCTTGTCCTCATTATCTTTTAACTAATTATTTGATTGTTTCGAACTTAGATTTCTTCATTAACTTTTATGTAGCACCAAACGCACTTGGGCATGCTTACCCACAAGCAGCAAACCAATATGGAGCTCCGTATCCACCACCACAAGCAGCAAACCAACATGGAGGTGCATACCCTCCAGCGGCAGGACATGCCTTAGTGTATGCTGGTGGTTATGGTACCAGTCTCAGTTATGCCGATGCCGGTTTTGATTATGCTAATTCTTCCTACTATTCTGAAGCATACGGAAGACCTCATGCCCACATAAGTGGAACACCTGCTGAAGGCATTATTCCTTATAGTGGCTCAGGCAATCTCGGCAGTATGAACACTTACAGAGGGCCTCAGCCCCATTGATCTGTAAGAAGTGATGCATTTCGGTCGGATTGGTGCAAGTTAACAATCCATTGTATAAGGTGTATTTGTCGATCTCAACCCAGTTTTAGCGTTTTATGTTTTGCTATTTAAACATGCTGCAATTGAATTTCTGTAGCGTGTTTTTAGAAAACAAGAATGAGAATTGACAGAAGATGATTACCAGCTGAAATGCTCAGTGACAGCGTTCTCACGGTTCTTTAGCTTCCCATGTTCGATGTTCGCTCATGATTTTACTAATTCCTTTGTGATTTATTTTAGTTCTTGTGAGTTTTTTGTTCCATTGTAGAAAGAGTAATCATTACCTATCATTATGCTTCCTTCATTGGATGATATCAAATGTTCTAAATTTACATTTAGTTTGTAAATGTGAAGAGAACAGAAGTACATCAGATTACATATACTTTGATGTTATATGTTGGAAACAGTTGCACATTTATAATTTAGTGGAGTCAAAATGAGTAGATGTGATGAATCCTTCTGTTTCTTGCTAGCTTAATTTAGTAACCTTATGCATCTGTTTTTTTGATTCGCTAACTTTTCTTTGAAGGTATCTGAAAGGTTGGAAGGATATGAAGAGGACAATTTGCTAGAAATTAGGGAGGTGCTTTGATTGGCCAAAGATTTGTTTAGGTGCATTGTGCTCTTACATGAACTTGAATACCATCTCGTTTATTATCCGTTTCGACTTCTTCATTATGGATACAGTCCAGCCAGAAGTGTAGTCAATTAACATTATTGATGCTTTAGGGTCTCTTGGATAGGTTAGAACTAAGTATCATCGACCACAGTTTGATGTATCATTCCATTTTCATTGGCTTAGGTAGATGCATTCTTCAAGTAGGGATACAATCTCAGGTGAGACTTGAGGAAAGTTTTTGGCACTGAAAATTTGTGTGTTTATTTTAAGAAAAAGGATGAATTACTCGTTATTTTTGTTGTATAGAATAATAGATGGATGAATTTATAAATCCATCTGCATATTAATTTTTAAAATTTTTTATATTTACGCAAATCAGACCGAAGCAACTTTTCTTTTTTTGTCGCATCTACCTCAACCACGCAAGCCACGAGTGGTCCTATGTGGGTGGCACTACAAGGCTGGCTTAGCATGTCTACTTGATGTGGCCCTATGGGGCTGCCTTGCGTAGGGCGGCACTGCATGCTCACTCGTGTGACCTTCATCTTCTCGTCATTGAGTAATCCTTCCTTCCCTGCTTTTTTTTTTCCCATCAATGCTACTCTTAATCCAAATCTCTTCTTCTTTTTTAAGTTGACATCAAAGTATCCAATTCTTTGAGACTAATCCTGGAGTGACAAAGCAACGGTGAGATGAAGACTTCCCATCTAGTTTGAGGCAAATGCCCCCTTATTTTTCGCCCCTCTTCACTTCTTTTTCTCATCTGTGTCTTCCTTCTCTCCAGAGCAATAGAAAAGGGAACACCCCAAAAATGTTATGGCTCGATCCTTTTGCAAACAAAGCTTTAGCATCAGAATGAATGAAACTGATCGATAAACAATAATCAAATCAGTTGAACAAAGGTTCCATGATTAGTCCTCATAGAATCCCACTGCACCCTGGTGTTGTCATCAATCGACTGCTATCCATTTCTTTTCTCACCTGAAACACATCATACCACCTACCTGCGTTGGCATAGATATTCGATAGCATAATTCTTGCTGCTCCATGACTTGGCTCGAGCCTACCCAAACGCTCCGCAGCCCTCTCCCCTATCTTAACATTCCCGTAAGTCCTTGCAGCAGCCAACATACTCCCCCATATCATCACATCCGCCTCCATAGGCATCGATTCGATCAACCCTTCTGCCTCCTCGAGACAACCTGCTCGGGCAAGTAGATCAACCATGCACCCGTAGTGCTTGATCGTAGGCGTGATCTCGTACTCCTTTCTCATTGCATTGAAGTACTGCCTTCCTGCCTCGACCAAACCATTGTGGCAGCAAGCACTGAGAACGCCGATGAATGTGATCGAATTAGGTTTGATGTTCTTCCTACACATATCTGAGAATGTTTGCAGTGACTTAGCTGCATGCCCATGCATGGCTAAGCCACATATGATAGCATTCCAAGGGGAGACTGAATCCAAGCCCTTCACAGCTTCGAACACTTCCATTGCGTTCTCAATGCTCCCGCGCTTTGCATACATGTCGATCAGCCCTGCAGCCAAGTTATCAGCAAGGGGCATGCCTCTACTGGTTATGTAGTCATGAATCCACCTCCCATACTCGACATTGCCACAGTCAGCAACCGCCGAGAGAACACTCACCAATGTGACTTCATTTGGTTCGAAACCCTTGTAAAACATCGTTCGGAAGAGGTCTAAAGCCAGTTGAGAGGACCTATTGCGAACATGTCCGGCGATCATGATACTCCATGAGACAATGTCTCTATCGGTCATATTGTCGAACAGATGAGCTGCTTCATTGACCATGTTGTTTCGCGTAAGCGCGAATAGCAAGGCATTCCAGGAGGGGACATGAGACTTGCAGCCAATTTGGAACTGGAGAACAGCATGATCAATGAGGCCACAGGCGCCATAGAAATGGATCAGTGTTGACTGCACAAAAGCATGGCGATCAATTGCCGTCTTGACGATCACTGCGTGAAGCTGCAGACCTTCCTGTGCAGCGGAGCAGCGGCTGCACGTCGATACCAAATCGACCAGCAGCACTTCAACCTGTCTCTGGCCCAAGCTCTGCAGCATCCCGCGGTAAGTTTCCAAAGCTTCGCGCAATCTATTGGCGCGCAAGAACCCATCGACCATCGTGCTCCAAGAAACCAAATCCCTCTGTGGCATTCTGTCGAACAGGTCGCGGGCGTGGGAGATTAGCCCAGCCTTGGCGTAGCCGTTGAGCATCACGTTCCAGGTTACATTGTTCCTCTCCGTCATGGCGTCAAAGGCCGATCTCGAGTCATCCAGACGCGAGCAGGTCGCGTAGGTGTGAACCAGATTAGTACCGACGAGGACTAGCTCGACGACGCCGTACTTGATCGCGGCGGCGTGGACCATCCTCACGGAGCGAGGCTCGCGAAGGTGGGCCACGGCGGATGTGACAGTGGCAAGGGTAACCTCGTTCGTCAGGACTCCGGCGGCGACCATGTCCCGGAACACGGCAAGGGCATCGTCCGGTCGGGCGCCTCGCACGAGGCCCTTGATCATGGTGGTGAAGGAGACGGTGTCCCGGTGGGGCATTTCGTTGAACACGGCCAGGGCGTCGTGGAGGCGATCGGACCTGACGAAGGAGTCGAGGAGGATGTTCCAGGAGGTCGTGTCCCGGTCGGTGGCGGAGGAGAAGAGGCGGAGGACGGCGTCGAGGCGGCCGCATTTGGCGTAGAGGCTGAGGAGGGCGTTGCGGGCGAAAAGGTTGGAGCTTTCTAGGCCGTGCTTGAGGGCGAAAACGTGGAGGCGCTGCCCGGCGGCAAGGTCAAGTGCGGCCGAGGCGGATTTAAGTGCGGCGACGAGGGCGAATCCCTCGGCGAAGAGGGCTTCCGCCTGCTGTTGCCGAGGTATGGCTGCTGCAGCGGCGGCGGAGGAGAAAAGGCGCTTCGTTACAGTGGTAAAAGAGCAGAGGAAGGCAGCTGCCCTGGACATTCGCTGTATTAAAGATCCATGGCAGCGTTCCTTTTTATGTTGAGTTTATCCAACTGGATTTGAGGGGGCAACAAAACAAATTTGTCTGAATGGGCAAAATCAAAGCCCTAATTGGACACTTAGAACTTGTTTGGAAAGTAAGTAAGAGAATTGAATTGGATTTTAGTAGGAATTAAATTTTATTTAAAAATAAATTTAATTTTTTTTTTATAATGTGTTAGTAATAATATGATTGAATTGAATTTATTGATTTGAAATTTATCAAAATTAAATTGAATTATTATATTTTTACTATTTTACCCTTTATCAATAAAATCTAATACGTAGATATATGGTTATTTACTTTGGAAGCTTTAAATAGAATTTAATTTAAATTCTTTAACAATTTTGTCATGAAAAATTGTTCCAAAAAGGGGGAGAATTCAATTCCATACCTTTCCAATGCCGTCAAAAAAAAAAAACAAATAAAAGGACATTTACAAAATACTTTTATTTGAACGTGTTAAAGTATTTTTATTTAAAATATTTTTTTAAAAAAATAAATAACTTGATTAAAATTCTTACTTTTATATATTTTTATCAACTTAATAAAAATTATTTAAATATAATTAAAATCATTTTAAAACTCATATAACAATTATTTTTATAATTGTTATAATACTTTTAAAATAATTGTAACTAACTCGAAATTTTAATTATAGTTTAATATACAATTTTTTATATATGATATGTTGTACTTAGACTAGATAGAAATTGTAATTAACTGCTATAATAATAGAAAAATAAAGATATTTTTTATGATAAATATTTAACTCTCTATGAACTTTTTTTTTTAAAAAAAATTATCCAGTGTAGTTGACTAAGTTTGGTGATCGGTTGGCAATAATTTATTTATTTTTGTTGAATATACATAAAGTTAATTAAATAAATAAACTTAAATATATTTTAAACTAAACCAATAAATTTGAGTGTTAATTTGTTAATATTCATAATAAATATTGTGAATTATTCATGGAAATAATATTTACAAATAAAATTTATGAATCAATGCTCACATTTGTGAGTGTTATCAGTTTAAACTCTTATTAATATATACTAAATAAATAAAATAAACTTTTAAAATGATCGAATAAGTCGTATTGTTAAGTTTAATAAATCACAAATAAATATAAAATATAGAAACTATTAATTAACTGTTATAATAATAAAGAAATAAATATCTTTTTTCTATGATAAATATTTAAGTTCTCTATTGACTATTTTTAAAAAAAAATAAAAAATACCAATTTTGGTGATAGATTTAGTAAAATTTATTTATATTT
>JBBPFP011000458.1:0-13710 GCA_037974795.1 Kaempferia galanga | reverse complement strand
TTGTTTGTATTTGAGTTAGTGGAGGAGAAATAATAAGATAATGATTGAAATTTGGTTATTGTTGAGGTGTTAGTGGGTTATTGAGTATGTGCTATATGTATTAGCCTATATAAATAGGCTATCTAATGATCCTCGAATCTTCAATTATTTTTCCCGTCAGTAAAAATGTTATTATATGCATGATATAGAATCCAGAAGATCAGAACATAATATCTACTGCAAATAACTCGGAGAATTTCCTTTTTCTTTTAGTCCGAACTGATACATTTTACTGACGTCAATAACTGGGAAGTATTTTGAGGTTCTTGACATCAGGATGAGTCAATGGATTAAGAATGAATGTTACAATATTCTGTGTATGGATTCCACGCCTAATAATTTAAACAATCTTCACTCTCTTGCCCGACTCGTTATTGTTTTATACAGAAAAAATATTTGTTTAGGATCAGAGGGAATCTACTTAAGCAGCATATATAAGGCTTGCCTTTCAAAAAGCTCCACCATGGCAAGGCTACAATTCCAGACATCAGTTCTCGCAGAAGGCTCGGAGAGTCTCATCCAGTGCTTTCCGGTCGTAGTCGCCGGTGAAAACACAATTTCCCAATGGGCCCTTCAGAAGGATTAATCTTAACAATCCGTCAGCCACTTTCTTATCCACCTGTGACAAAATGAACCGTGAAGTTTAGCAAGAAGCTACCGGAAGACAAGATTTGTGGTTACTTGTACTTACAGCCATGACAGATTTGAATTTCTCCACCGTCATCACCTCTGGCGGATGAGTTGGCAGCTTGGCCTCTTGTAGGATTCTGTGAACACGCTCCACAATAGAATCATCAATCCAGCCTAAGCGCCGAGACATATCGACTGCCATCACCTATTACCCAAGCATTGAATAAAAATTTCAGAGACCTGTACAAGAAAGGGGACAAGAATTGCAGGCATTGTCTCACCATTCCAGCTGAGACAGCTTCTCCGTGGAGCCACTGTCCATAGCCATACACTGTTTCAATGGCCTGGGCAAGTGCATATGATGTCAATAGGGAAAAAATACATAACCTAGAGTAAGATGAACAATAAAGTAAGCACATCTTACTCATTATTCTTCAATCTACTTGCTCATCGTGTCTTAGTTTTATTTCTCATTAGTTCAATTTTGTAGTTAATTGAACTTCTACAAACTTCAAAACCCACTTCGAGTAATTATTTGCCACGGAAGTAAGAATGCATAATAGGGCTATAACTCTACTCTGCCGCGACTTGTATTTCAATGTTCCAAGTAGATGGAATCATGGACCAAAACCTACTCATTCATCAATCAAATCCATGCTGTTTTACATGGATAAGCCAGACAGCTTTTACAGGGTTGTTTAGAGTGGATGGGACAGACATCAAAATAAGAATATAAACATCTGGCTGTCATAGTTACTTCGGGTAAGTAGTCTTACAAATTTAAGGTTCTAGCAACATTTATTGTGTATAGGGATCTAGATTCTAGACCATTTCTTGCACCTGTGTAGCCAGCCACGCAAATCCCACAATATTAAGCAATCAGACAGTTAATAGACCATAACAATGACTATTATCAAACATCTCACTTTGGTTGTTAGACCCAAACCCAACCAAGTACCCTTATTGCATGGTGTTAGAGAACTGTCTTATTAATATGTAATTTCAGGAAATAAGAAAGCCACAATCAAAATGTAATTGTTACACCAGTTAGAAACATTTCTAGGAATTTAGAACATAAATATATAAAAAAAGCATAAGTAACAAGTAAAAAACAATCCTTTAGAAATATAAGATAGTATAATAGAATTCTAAACTCAGAACTCACATGTCCAAATGTATGCCCCAAGTTCAATGTCGCCCTCATTCCACTTTCTTTCTCATCTAAGGAAACAACCTCAGCTTTGTTTTCACAAGAACGTTTAATAGCATATGCCAGGGTACTTGGGTCTCTGCAGCAATATAGAAGCATGACCCATAGAGTCATACAACAAAAAGTTAGACTGAGTGAACAATTTACAGTGATGAGAATCAAATGTTAAAAGCTTCTTAAAAAATTAGATATTAACCTACATCATAGGAGTTCAAGATGGATGTAAACACCATGTATAATGTGGAAAAAAAATACCCAATTTATTCACCAAGCTGCAATTATTGCTGTAAAAAAAGGATGAAATATATCTTTCCTTGATTGAAAGGGAGTGAACAGATCCCTATCTACATGTCTAGTCTTTTACAATTCTGAAGAAATACTGCAAGTTTTCTTCTTTTAACCGACATTTGTGCTTTTAAAATGACAAGGAATAAAAACATGAGCAACAGTACTAACATCTAAATTTTTAGATGTAGTTGGGAGCTGCAAGTGCCATTTCATCATTTCCTCCAAGTGAATAGAGTCACCCTTTCTATGGTTAATTATATTGAAGTTTGAATTATGTTTTTTTTTTTTCAATCTTTCATGGTTCTTCCCCATTGCACAAACCCAAAACAAAATGACTGCCAAGAAAATGTTGAATATGATTCTAGAAGCATATAAAAGCAACCTTCAAGGGATAAACATTTGATCAAATTCTCTGGCTATCTACCAATCAAATTCTGCTTGTGAAACCATTGTTCAATTTTCATTTCAACAGGATCTCTAGAGACCTTCAAATGGGGAAGCACATTTACAGAATTCACAAGATGATAAGGCTGGAATGGTCTTAAATCAGACAAACAACATGATGGTTGAACAGAATATACACATTACAGTAATAATTCGTATAAAGGACAAACTGTTGTGATACCTTGCCAATAGAGATTGCATATTTCTTTCTTGCCACTCAAAGAAGTCAGCATCTCTTATGAGCCCATACTTTACAACCTCAGCTATGCCAGATGCTAGTTCTCTGTCGGGTAATGTGTCTAGAGTATCAGTATCTATCAACACACTTTGCGGCTGATAAAAGGCACCAATCAAGTTCTTCCCAAGTGGATGGTTTACTCCAGTTTTGCCGCCAACTGATGAGTCCACCTGAACAGAATCAACACCAACCCAATCAGTTATCAACATTTAACGCCACCAATCACTACACGTCAATAAACAACTAAGAGGGCAAACTGTGTCTGAAACAATTGCCTGAGCCATTAATGTAGTTGGAATCTGAATGAAGTTAACGCCACGAAGGAAGGCAGCAGCAGCAAAGCCACACATATCACCGATGACACCACCACCAAGTGCCACAAAAGTACAGCGGCGATCCATTCTACATTCTATAGCCTTGTCAAAGACCTTCATTAATGTTTCCTACACAAATCCCCAAACAGTCCAAGTATACAAAAGCTCAAAAAAACTTAATACAGAGTAAAGGTGAACAAACCAAAATCGAAGAGGAGTATGCTTAGCACCAACCATGTTTTTATACTTCTCTCCATCCGGCAGAATCACACTCTCCACTGTGACGTCCGGATTCCCCTGAGTCAAGGCTTTGACGACTTTGTCAAGGTAAAACGGCGCAATCGTAGTGTTTGTGACGATCAAAACGCTCTTCCCATGCACATGCCTAAAGCGACCAATTCAGATGGCAAATCCAAGGACTGCTGAACGCGAGGAAACAATTAGCAAATTACCTCTGGAGAAGATCGGGCACGTCGAGCAAGCCCGATCCGATGTAGATCGGGTAGCTCCGGCTGCCGAGATCCACATCGACGACGGTGGAAACCCTGGAATCCCGCTTCTCGGTTGCCTCCTCCATCACCGAAGCGGCGCAAGCCGAGATCAGCGGTCGAGTCCGAAGGGTGATCGGGGAGGGAAACGATCGAGAAGAGAGACCAAGGCGTTCGCGGCGGTAGGAAGGGAAAGCGCGTGCGGGAGCGGAGGAGTAGGAGATCTTTGGCGAGGAGCGGAGGGCGGAGTTGATGGAAGGAAGAGGAGAGGCAGCCGCCATGGGGGAGGAGGAGGAGGAGGAGGAGGCGGCTTCGCTTTTGGCCGCTTGTTTCCTTTTGGAGTAGGTATAAGCTCGCGGCGGAGCGCGGGCGGGGTAGGTCGGGAGGTGGTCCGGTGGAGGGTAGGTGTAGCTGGTGCGCCGAAGGTGCGAAACGTATGCGGACCCTTCATTCCATGCGGATGAACCAACCATAAGTTGGCCAGGACTCTCTCGGTCCAGCCTGGTCCAACACAAATCGAGCGGGCCGTCTTAACACAGCCCGACCACATTTAATAAATTTATTATTCAAATTTTAACCCATAATAAATAAAATAAAACAACTGTACCAGGGATTTTGATTTATTCTATTTAAAAATAAATTAAAGCAAATAATGAGATTCACTGAGCGATCATGAGAAGCAGCACTGTCGCGAGATGTTCTTTTTAATAGAAAATATAAATATTTAATATTAAAACAAAAGATATGTTTATTTTTATGAGAGAAATACGAAATATATAATTGAGAATTGATTAGTTGGTGGTTGGCAAATTGAAGAAGAGCATGAGACATGCATTAGCTGTCCTTCGAGTATGCCAAAACATTACATTTCATCAAAATGTACCTTTGCAATAAAAGGTACATATTTCATGTCCTTATTTTTCTCCATCCAAAATATTATATTTCCCACTCCCTTCACATATTTGTAATTAGACAAAATTGCATACGTATCCTTGCAAACATGTTATTTTTCATACTTACCCTTTTAAATTCTAATTTTACAAATATACCTAATGATAACTTTCCAGATTTTATTGTGGTGGTACGCTTCAAAAATTAATAATACTATAGTGTTGATTTTTAAAATACAGTATGTTTGAAAAATAAAACTACAAAAGCAGTCTTTTAAAAAACCTAAAATATGTCTTTGAAAATTTTTACAATTTTAAATGTGCTCTTTCGTCAATTATCGAAAAGATATCAAATACTATAGGACTATTTTAACAATATTAAAATCATAAGGGTTAATTTTGAAACAGCAGCATAAACTTCGTAGATTATGTTGGGTTGGCTTTTGCGAGGACTTGGAGCGCTTTAATCGCATGCTTCTCGGCCATTTATTCTCTCTCCCGGCCAAACGCAGTGCCAAAGTTGCAGCCCTCTCTCCTCCATCGTTCTCGCTTTCTCCAGATCTTCTTCCACCTGCCGTCGCTAGGGTTGGGCGGAGTGGCTTTCCGCTGTCAGTGGCGGAGATCTTCGATCTGGCTGCGGATGCCTAGATGAAGCAGCAGTCAGCAGCGGTCTAGTTCGAGTCCGAGAAGAGGGCGGAAAATATCTCCTTTTTTTTTTTTTGTTGCTGCTTTTCCTCCAATTTCGCGTCCCGTGTTCTAGTAGGAAGACACGTCAGAGATCGGCGGAAGAGATGAGCGCGTCGAGGTTCATAAAGTGCGTCACGGTCGGGGACGGCGCCGTCGGAAAGACCTGCATGCTCATTTCCTACACCAGCAACACTTTTCCCACAGTGAGTGCTAGAAGATCCGATCTTTAGGGTTCTTTGGTGCTCCGATTGTGTCTTTGACGCGTTAGATCAAGCTTGTGATAGGCTTGTCAGCGTAGGAAAAACAATGTGCTGTGTCGCCCCCTTTTGATGGTCTTGAGTTCTTGGAGTTTTGCTTTCCAATTTGTCTTTCAATTACCAGGAAAGGAAATTTGGTTGAATCTAGATTATGATTAGCTTAACCACGATGCACTTTTTAGGTTTTTATAATGCTTATTCTCCGAAGCATCAGTACATTTCTTTTCTATATGCATCAAGAGGGCCTTAAAAGACGATCTAATTATCTAAAATATCAGTATTATAATTCTTCCGTTGTATTTGAAGGAAAAGTTGCTAGATTGTAAAGGTCATGCTTCCTCTAAACACATGCATTTGCCATGATTGAAATTTGGGCAATATGATTTACTGATTAAGTGTTTCATCTGCTTTCTTTTGTTGTTTGGAAATGATAATGTGGATAACTTGATTGACAATTCATTTTAATTTAACTTTTTGTTGTTGTAAGCTTATCTGAGAAGACATGAGGATGCAATTAAAACTACCTTCAGAGATACTTATGCACTTAATCTTTTGTGCAGGACTATGTTCCAACAGTGTTTGACAATTTCAGCGCTAATGTAGTGGTGGATGGAAACACAGTCAACTTAGGTTTGTGGGATACTGCAGGTATACTAGAAGTCTGTCATTATATCTCTTTGTTGATGCATTCTCTTTCTTTCTCTTAAATAGTAGTGGTGTAATAAGACACTTAGATTGAATAGGTCAGGAGGACTACAATAGATTGAGGCCTTTGAGCTATCGAGGAGCAGATGTTTTTTTGCTTGCCTTTTCTCTTATCAGTAAAGCCAGCTATGAAAATGTGGCCAAGAAGGTTGTATAATGATTAGAGATATATCTTTTCAATTTTTAAAATTAGTGAATCTTTGATTTCATTTTCCCATTTTCAAATTGTATTTTCAGTGGATTCCTGAGCTGAGGCACTATGCACCTGGTGTCCCCATAATTCTTGTTGGCACAAAGCTTGGTAATGATTAATATTATGATATACTTGCTTGTGACATTCTTTATTTGCGGTTTGGTTATTTGCTAGATATTGTTTGCATGAGATGTCCATGGCTTAATTACTTTAAAGCCACTTACCCGTTGTGTGTATCCATCTTCGATTCAAGATTAGTTCAATAATTGCTTTCTCATTCATGCGCTTGAGTCGATGATTAATTATTATGCAAAATGAGAATCTTACTGACTTTTCCCTCTATCATTGAATAACTTGATGTACACCTATTCATCCTGATCTCTTGCCAGCGAATATTACTAACCATAGGCAATCCAAGCTTACTGAAGTAACTACTAATTTTCACTTGAGTGCTTGGTATTTTAATTGATTAAAATGTTCTTTTAATCAATAAATTGGAATTGGGGCCTGGGTATAGATGAACTATGACTGTATGCAGGCGGATGCATCATGACAGAAGAAGAGATCCCATCTCTAGAGAAGAGAACTTGTATTGTGATTTGTGAGTGTGGCCGTGTGGGCGAAGAGAAGGAACAGTAGCTGGTTAAGAAGATTACTAATATGGTGTGGGCTGGAGAAGAATGTTATGGCTGCAGCTGTTGTGTGGGTTCAAGCCGGTGGTTGTGTGAGATCCATAATAGCAGCTATGTGAGAGAAACACAAATACAGTAGATAAGAGAGAGATGAGAGTGTGGTCCTATCAGGCTGTGCAATAGTTAACGGTGTTCATGTCGGATGGTGCAACACGACTTATGGGATGAGGACAGAAACACCAAACAAGAGAGAAGCTGGGAGGGCATGGTGCGCATGTGGCAAGAGAATGGAGGAAATTAGTTTAGGATTACTGGTGTGCGGTTTTACTTTAGGAAATTGTCATTTTAACCCTCTAGCATCGAGTGATAAAAGGTTTTTTTTTGACTTACATTCTGGTTGGTTGGTTCAGTTTTTTGCTGGTGGCTTACATTTCCCTTCTGATTAGAGAATCAGATTGGACTAGGATCTGGCCTCTGGGTCTATTTTATTCCCACCAGAGTGAACATTCTGGTTTGCATTTGATAATTGTGTCTGAAACCAAGTTACCCATGTGCAGGAAAATCATCGACTAGAGTTATTTTTTCTTCTTGCTCCATTTGACAACTTTTCATGTTGCCTTAATTGTGGTCGGCGTTTGCAGATCTTCGTGATGACAAACAGTTCTTTATCGACCATCCTGGTGCATCTCTCATAAGTACCACTCAGGTAAAATATGGTAGCTAATTCTATGACTTTGTTTCACACTTTCAACGTGCATCTTTTGCTTACCACAGTTGAGTGTAGGGAGAGGAACTAAAGAAGCAAATAGGTGCTGCTGCTTACATTGAGTGCAGTTCAAAGACTCAACAAGTATATATTCTGCTCAAATTTCATCCAGTTTTGTTTCATCTGTTCATCTTTCTAATTGTATCTTACTAAATGCTCTATGTAGAATGTCAAAGCGGTGTTTGATCAAGCCATCAAGGTTGTACTTCAACCACCCAAGAAAAACAGAAAGAAGAAAAAGCAACAAAAGACTTGCTCAATTTTGTGACCATTGAGCTTGCAAAAAAGGGTTGAGGATATCCTTCTGCAGAAACTCCTCATGTTTTGGAAGTCGAGGATTGACGTATGATTTACAAAGGTCGCTGCTTTCTGGGAGAACAGGTTATTTGGCTTCATTTTGACTAGTGACGATTTGTAACTGACCTGTTGAAAATGTACCTTAAGATGATCGGTTCGTGTTAATGTCTAGAGGAATGTTGTTTGATCCTTATTTGCACAAACATGGTGTTATTAGATTATTGTATTTTAGACCATCTAAATCCTGTGATGAATGTAGTGCTTGTGCTTTTACCTAAAGACTGAATCATGAAAGCTTTAATTATGACTTGCATTAACGTCATCAAGTCATGTTTTCTTCCTACTATTTAAAGCCACCGGTGTGGATCTTATTATGTATTCCATTGTACAAAAGACTGCTTGTGAATTGCTTTGCCAAGACAATATTATGTGGAAATAAATTATCAGAATTTTGTTGCTAATTTTTTGCAGCAGTTATTGTTGGAGCCATTTATTATATATTATCTTGTGTTGTAGGCAATCTCTTTCCTTTTGTGTTTAAGAATTTTGAAGAGTTTAGAATACCTTTTGTTAAATGTTTTCAATGCATCTAAATCCTCTTATAATCTCATCACCGCATTATCGGTGAATTGCCGGGATTATAAATTTAGTTCACGTTAACTGGATTGTATTAAATCAAAGTTGATTAAATAAAATATTTAAATGGAAAAAAAAGCTACTTGAGAATTTTATGTATAACTTTTAACTATGGGTATCCTGAAGTTCTGTTTATTTAGATCAGATCATAATCCAAAGCTCAGGGATATGCATGTTTTGTTTTTTCTTAAAAAAATTAAAAAGAAGAATAATTTGAACAAAATAAACAACTAATGCAGCACATAGAATAAATACACTTTACACACAAGTTCTCATCAAGCTCTATACTGAAACGAATTTCCATATCTAAGCAACCTAAATTCACCCTATTCGTTAAAAAATCAACCTTGACATTACCATCATGCTCCCATCGTCAGATTCGTGTTCTTTGGTTTGAAAAAAAGCATTTGTTATTATCCATTCTTTTTGTGGAATCTACTCATCTTTTTCAAGTAAAAGAAAGGCAATTGAAACTGTATTCTTTGTTTTTTTTCAATAAAGTTTGATTCCATGGGCTATACAATTTGAAGTTTGAGTTGAATGGTTTATTTGACGGAAGAAGAAACCGTCGTTGGAGTCAATTATTGGCCAAATTGAACAAGGAGTTGGGTTTCTGATACTTAGAGTTCTGATCTGAAAAATTAGACTAGTGTGAATAATCCTATCAAAATGGTGGCCGTCCAAAATAAAGTTGACATAGTAGTTCCCTTTGGTCAAGATATGCCTCCAAAAAGACATGGTTATGATTCCAGATTCCTGCTTTCTTTCTGTGGTGCACTAACCAAAGCATCCAATGCTCAGCCCTCATTCCACGGTCTCTATTAAGACTATCAGCATAGTATGCTTAATATGTCACATTATGATACAATTAACACGACAGAAATTTCGTTTTGTGATAACACAAATTGTCAACCTAAAGTATCCACCCACAGATATCATGGACAGTCCATACCTTGTTATATAAGTAAAGCCAGTATAGCTCCTGCCTCACCTCAAGCTGAAGCAGCTCAGGATCAAACAATTAGCAAAGGAAAACAGTTGTCTCCTCATTCAGTGAAGCCATGGCCTTGAGGAGAATCATCAAGGAGCTCAAGGACCTGCAGAGAGATCCGCCAACTTCTTGCAGTGCAGGTATTTTGGTGCCTTTCTGATAAATGAAAACTCTCTCTCTCTCTCTCTCTCTAAAAAGAAAGTAATGAACTATATAATGTTCTCAGGGCCTGTAGCGGATGACATGTATCACTGGCAAGCTACAATTATGGGACCTAATGATAGTCCCTATGCTGGTGGTCTCTTCCTGGTCACCATTCACTTTCCTCCAGACTATCCATTCAAGCCCCCAAAGGTATAAAAAAACACATTTTAGAATCCTAATTCAGAGATGCATCTGTGAGTTTGCTTGTTCATATATGAAGGTAGCATTCAAGACAAAGGTCTTCCATCCAAACATCAACAGCAATGGCAACATTTGCCTGGACATACTCAAGGATCAATGGAGCCCAGCTCTCACCATTTCAAAGGTTAAAAGGAAAAGCAAAAACACCAAATTTAGTTATAAGCATTAAGTATTAAAGTTAACCTAGTTTTTCATAATTGGATATTGTAGGTGTTGCTCTCCATATGTTCACTGCTCACAGACCCAAACCCAGATGATCCACTTGTACCTGAGATTGCGCATATGTGCAAGAATGATCCCTTAAGATATGGGTCTACAGCCCGCAGTTGGACCCAGAAATATGCCATGGTTTAACAAAACCTACTCAAGAAACTGAAAGATTTCTAATTATAATGCTTACATTTAATTACACCATGATATATATTAGGGGTCTGTATGTACACACCTCCATATTATATGTAATAAGCCGAGGAAATTTTGAATCAATCATGATGGCAAGAGTTGACATATTTTGGATCAGTAGTGATTCCAATGGGGTGAAGCTAATTTGGCTGTTTTTGTTTGTCTGCTATCTTTTTCTCTGCACTGACCTACAATTATTATGATTTAATTGAGCTATTGTTATTCCAAAAACTTAACATGCTAGGAATGATCCCAAAAAAATTCTAGAACTAACTATGCAGGATAACTAGAACAGTTCATATGTTGGATACATGTAACCATATCTAAGTAACATGCAACCTCAGGGCCAAGTTGGATGAGGATTAAGACCATGAATAAGTCACTAAAAAGTAAAAATTAAAGAAAAGAAAAGAAAGACTAGCTCAAGAAAGTAAAACCATGGAAGTGGTAGGAAAATATTATGAAGATTTGCAAGAGAGAAGTTTAAACTCATGATCAATTCTCTAATACCATGAAAGAAAACAAATAAGTTTTCTAATCGACTTAGTCTTTAAGTTTTTTCATCTGCATAAGAACTAAATTAACATTATGAATCTGTACATCCCTAATGTATATCCTCAGCTAATTTGATTCTGTATTGCTAAATTACGATATATATTTCCACAACTTACTTTTTCTTGTTCAACTTACTCATACTCACTAGCATGAGTTCATACATCCATTGACATCATTGCACAAAATTAAGATGAGTAGCAATAGAAACAAGAGTTTTGAGTATAGAATTGAGAAGGGCAAGGATGAGGATGCAATTTAGTGAAAAGGTCAATAAGTTGGTTAGAAGAGGTAATATGGCAGGTTCATATAGAGTGCTTTTTCAAACACATTGATAATTGAAATGGCCACAAAACTTGATTTGATTATCTCGTTCATAAAAGACTTCATTGTGAGCTATTCAGGTTACATTTTCAGCGAATATCAGTATGAAGTTAACTTGGGAGAAGCCCAATTTCAATTGACAAAGAAACCATCAATGCCACCACATGGCCATAAACATCACTATCAACGCTATCAGCAAGAGTGAGATGCTGAGTGAGACATGATAGCTTATTATTTGCTATCTCGACTTATGAAAATCAATTTTCAAATCACCACATGGCACATCAAGAAGGATGGTTTGATGGAAATCACTTGTATTAAACACCACCTAAGTGAAATCTATGTCGACTTAATCCAAACTGCTCAGGAGCAAGCACAAACGCTGCACCATCCGCATGCTGCCAAATCATTGCGTCCTGCAAGCAATCCTCATTGTTTTGAGTGTGTGAGTTGGTTCAAGTGGATAAACCTATCCTTTTTTCCCCTAAGACTTCAAATGTGATTTATATATGCTTCTTTTGGGGCAAAAGGTGGAACCGCCACCCTAGCGGCCCCCTGAACCCGGCCCCACAGGATTTCAGAGGGAGTAAACCACGGTTAAGCTGGGCGGGTAAGTGGACTGGGGTCTCAGGAGATTTATATATGCTTCTTGCTTGCATAACTGGTGGTAATCCACTATTCCTAAGCATCCATTAACAGTTAGCTATCCCCTCAAACAAGCCACACAAACTCAGGCAGTGACAAGCAACTGACTATGCATGTCCCAGAGTTGCATTTCCAAGTGTATCCATGAGTAGAGAATCCTTGTGTGTTTACAAGTCTTGTCCATTGTCGTCGTTCGTGGAACAAAGATCTTGTCTTACTTTGTTTCCTCTTCTGCGAACCACATTGTCTTCTCTCCTCTCATCATGAGTAGCAAGGTGATATGAGGACATCTCCTACTATTGAGTAGAGAAAGCAATTTCTGAGTGACAGCCAGTGATTTTGAACAGTTATCTCCTATGCTCCTTAACCTGCTCAAGCATGACCTCCATTGGCAGTTTCTCCTGTACATGATTGAGAAACTTGCTCAATCACACAACACCACTAAGTTTGCTCCTGCCTTCTTATTACACTCTCCCTGTTGCTTCCCTCTAAATCTGGTCTTCCCTACATCAATGTGGTTGCACAGCAATGTCAACTTCCCACGCTCAGCCAACCTAGCTTTAGCCAAATTACAACTAGCGCTTTTGATCAACTTCAATCAAATTTTCCTTTGATTCATGCAAGATATTGCTTTGTACATTTACTGTTCTAAATATTCTTGCTTCTTTGTATTCTTTTCCTCTACTTCCAATTATGATGTTCGCGTGCTACCGGTAAGCCATGGCCATCATAGGACTCTCGTTAAGTGAATTCCTTATCCTTTCTTTAGTTTATCGTGTATTGATGCACCACATGGAGAAGCTCACACAAGAGATTTAATGTGTCACTTAGTCTAGTGTCAATTTTCTTTTGTTTCCATGCAACCAATGCACCACCTAAAAGGCTGTGAAAATCTGAATATAGGAAATGCCATGTTTTCATATTGTTATCTATATCCACCACCTAAAAGGCAATGAAAACCTGATACTAGAAAATGTCATGGTGTCATGTTGCTATCTATCTATTCTTCAGGATTCTCAAGTACTTCCAATTTTCCTCACTTAATCATTGCTTAAAGAGAAAAGTCTACTTGAGAGATTAGTTCCATTTTCTTTCCTCTATTTATGGATCTAATGGTTTCAGATCAAAATCATATTGGCAATGTGATGATTTTGTTGGGTTGTGCAGTGTCGGTTAGGCGGAAGTCGATTAGTCTGCAATTACACGTATACCTTTCTCGTGCACAATTAACTTAACCAAACACAATAATTAGTTAAGAACAGAAATTAAAAGTAGTACGAGACAAGAAAGATGTACCTGGATCGCAATCAGGGATTACTACTCCAAGACGATTGAAGCTCTATTTGAAAATCTCCTTCGTCGAAGGCAGAGAAGGCTCGTACACGTCGTTGAAACTTAGAAAGTGAATTACATGAATGCAAGAAAGATTACAGTGTTTGGAATATAAAAACAAGGTGAACTAGAACTCTATTTATAACTCTGGCAAAGTTCATTCCATAGGCTTCCCAAGCGCTCGGACTGATCCGGGTGCCCCCAGGTGGTCAAACTCTATCTCCTGCGAGCGGCTTGTCAATGCGGACTGGATAGACCTTTATCCACTTCCGGGCGCCCGGACCACAGGGCACTTCACACGGTGCCTGTCCGGTGCCAGGAAGGATTTAGGCGCCTGGAGGTGTT
>JBBPFP011000353.1:0-13712 GCA_037974795.1 Kaempferia galanga | reverse complement strand
TACAGTATTTCCTTTTGTTCACATATATATACCTTTGCCTTGTTCAGGATTACTGTGCTACATGATATTACTGATAGATTTTGTATACTTTGCATATCTACTAATAGTCGCTGAGTTTCTTTAGAACTCACCCCGTTGATTTTTCCAGGATGATGCTGTCACGAGTGCCCAGTCGCCAGTCCCCCACCTCTTGTCACGGGAGGATATTCGCAGGGTTTGGGTTTTTCGTGATTTTGTTTCTTTGTTATCAGAGACCATAGGTTCTAACTCATGTTGCTTTGGCATTGTACCTATGGATTTCTATTATCTAGTTTTGAGTCTGTTTTCCCTTTTGGTTTCCGCTGTGATTTTTCTTAGTTCTTATAGAAGTAGTATAAAATAATAAACTACGTGGTGATGTCTATTTTATTTTATGTAATTATAAACTGCATGGTTGTGCATTTTAGTATATGTTGTGTGTATATGGATTGTCACCCGTAGAGGGGAGATGTTGCCGGATTTTCGTCTGGCAGGGATCCCCTTGGGGCGTGACAGTAATTGTACTTCCATTATTTTCTTGTGATTTCTAGATTGTATATGCAATACCTAAGGTTCTAAGTAGATCTGGATATGTAGGCCAGTTAAGAGTTGTGCATGATTACTTGCAAGTATGTCATGATCGAGTTATATTTTCCCCTACAGGGATAACTTGATGAATATGTACAGAAGTGGTGGCAGTACAGGATGAATGCCCTGGGATGAGCTCCGGGGATGGCACTTCCAAATATAGATGAGGATGCAATGTATGTTGGCTTTGACTTTATGAATATAAGTTTTCCTAGGAGGTACCTCCCAACGGTTCGTGTTTATGTACCAAACGAATGTGCTCTATAGATGGTCACCACAATTGCATCATGTTTATTCTTGCTATGCTATGTTTAAGTATTCTTTTAGGTGTAACTAAGCCATGTTTAATATACCTTAACTTTATTTCTATCGAACATATGTCTATTTCCTCTTAGGAATAAGTTCATGCTCCATATCTCCTAATTCCTTCCTCGAATTGCTATTCATGTCAATTACCTACTAGTACAATTTACTTATTGGGTTCACGGACTCATAACATCAAAGTTGTAGGTGCAAAAGAGGAGAAGTTTTGGAGAACTTTGAGATGGAGTAGCTGAGTAAATGAGATGGAATACAAGGCACATTGTCCCGGGAACACTAAGAGCATGATAATAAATCTTATCACTCGTTTCGTTATGTTGATACACGTGGGAGGCTATCTGTTTATTTTGTTGGAGTGTTGTGAATTTTACTTTGAAAAGTAAATGTTGAGTTTAGAGGTTCAAATGTGATACTATATTTTCTTTTATTTTTGTCAATAATGAATGCGGCCTTAAAGTCTTGGTAAATCTCGAGTAGGGTGTAAGGGTTCTCAAGAATATTATTTTTTTAATTGTAAGTTATTCAATCATTTTTATTCAACCTTCACTGTACTAACAGAGATGATGAATTTTCACCTTTTATGGAGTATTATCATTGCTTGGAGCAATGAAAAGCTTATTATTTTTTTTTTAAAAAAAAATCAAATGTGAGATTATAAAAACAATTTGGTTAGATAGACCTAGGAGGATGGATTGCATGCCTGAATGTCTTTAGTTGACCGTCTACTTATTGAAGACCTTGTTTACTACAAATGAAAATTTTTGGTTGTATTATTTTTGTTTGCTAAGTTACTATATGTGTGGGTGAAAAATGTATTTGATATAATACACGTCTAACAATTTTTGTATCCAGAGAATATTCTATTTTATAATTTAGTTATAGTTAAGTATGTGCTCCATCTCTCTATATAAATATTCTTTCTTCACTTTTTAAAAATAAATATATGAATAATTTGTTCATCTTATTTTTTTTTAAAAATAGTTATTTGAATAGATCATTTATATAATAAAAATTTAATAGCTATCGCACTAGTAATTGAATTAAAAAAAGTAATGAGAATATTTTAAGATGAAAAATATAATTAAAGTATATTAATATTTTTAAAAAAATGATTTTGTAAGAAAATGGTAATTAAACATAAAGCCATCGTCGAATGAAAGGATTTGGCTCGTTGAAAATGATGCGTATATATATATATATATTTATTCCAAAGAACGCAAAAGAAAAGAGATGAGGAGCACAGTTTGGCGATTCGGATAGAGCGGTGGCAAGGCAAAGCAGCCTCTCATCGTCCTCTTCCTTTTCCTTGTGGTGTGGCAGTGTCAACCATGGGCCTTCTCACCGCCATCTCTCATCGCCCTTCCCCTTCGCCGCCTCCACTAGTACCTTCCCTTTCCTCTCAGGCCCTTTCCTTCAGATCATCGTATCTTCGATTTCCCCAACCTTCTCTCTCAGGTTTGCATCAAATCCATTTCAACTTCTCCTCATCTGTGACCCTATCAACGGATTCTCCCCTCTTTCTCATGCAGGGTTTCCATCAGTCATCGGTGGTCGTCTAGCACTCACTGTGCGGGGAGGAACGCCTTTGCGCTCCACATTACCAACATCTCCTACGCTCGTCTCCTTTTTCAGTGACCTCTTCGAGTTTATATGCGCAGGTCCTCTGATGAAGCAGTTAGGCTTCACTGCTGAGACGGTGGCAGAGTCCATCGACAACTGGATCACACCCGGGGTGCACCTTTGCCAATTGTTCCGACTCGATGACCTCGGCCTATCGCCTCCCGAGAGGGCCAGGATCTACCACTTCTATGTGCCGGTGTTCCTTTGGTGCCAAGAACAGCTCAAGCGCCACCGAACCAAGTTTGGCGATGACGTTGATGTTCCTCCACTCGTGGTATACCGCAAATCGCCATTCCATTCTTCTCTACCTAATATTAGAGACGTACTTTATCCAGCATTAAATATAACTGTTAGAAAGGCAATACACTTATTTGTGTTTTGTCTTCTGTTTCTTTGTCTTTCATGGGTGCACAATTTCTCAGTTCAAGTTAAAAGGATCTGTTTTTTTTTGCTTCTTTGCAGATTGGCGTCAGTGCTCCTCAAGGCAGTGGAAAAACTACCCTTGTTTTTGCACTCGATTACCTTTTTCGTAAATCTGGGAGGTATGCCACTATCCTTAAATTCATTTACACTGGCAACTTATACTTAGTTATTTGAAGCAAGTTCTAATGGAATGCAGGAGATCTGCAACTTTATCAATTGATGACTTCTATTTGACTGCTGAGGAGCAGGTACACATATTGACATTTTGTATGTACTCTCCTATCCATCTTTCTCATCCTCACTTTCACAACTGATTATTAGTTTTATATTTAGGCGAAACTAAGGAATCAAAATCCCGGCAATGCTCTATTAGAGGTGCTCAAAAAGGGTCGTTGTCTCCCTATATTGGACTACATATTCAATCTTGCGTGCAATCATGTTCTCCCTTTCAAGCTTTTAGATACTTCATCGTGAAGTGATCATTTAACATTTTTTTTCCAGTTCCGTGGGAATGCGGGAAGCCATGACCTCCAATTCTCCATTGATACTCTTACATCCTTAAAGAAATTGACAAAGAATGGTATGTTCTATTACTAAATTCAGATCTGAGCAAACTGTTATCAATTCCATTACTTAAAAGTTGTGCTTGTTGAATAACTATTCAGGTACAAAGATGAAACTACCACGGTATGACAAGGTACACTTATCATCTTAATTTACTCCTTTTCAATTTTTTCCATTTTTCTATATGTTAATTACCATTGCAGTACTTTATTCGCATAGTCAGCTTATGGAGGGAGGGGTGATAGGGCTGACCCTTCAACATGGCCTGAGGTGGAAGGACCTTTAGAAGTATACTTTCTTAAATTCCGAAACATTTAATACTTGCTCCATCCTAGATATAACGATGTGAAGTTGCTTATTTTTGTTTTTCTTTTCCTCTAGGTCATTCTATTTGAAGGTTGGATGCTTGGATTTAAACCACTTCCAAATGATGTAGTAAATGCAATTGATCCACAGGCAAGTTCTTCAGTGAATGCACTTGCATTCTATTTATTTTATTTTTCTATGCCTTATTGTCTTTTTTTTTCATGGTTAAGCCGAGAGCCAAAAACAACATTTTGATTTTAACACAGTGATAAGAGGGGAGACCTCAAACAACTAAGAAAGAATGTGATTTGCTTCTGTTTTTGCTATTTATTAATTTGAAACTGCTGGTTTTTAGCTCCAAGTGGTAAACGAAAACCTCAAAGCTTACTATGATGCATGGGACAAGTTTGTTGAAGCTTGGATCATCATCAAGATTAAGGACCCCAATTGTGTATTCCAGTGGCGACTACAGGTTACTACATTCTGATAAAAGAAAAAGCTGTTCGTATTATTTAATATGGTCTAATCTCTTTATTTTACATCTTTCAGTCTAGTTGCTTTAGTATTCTTGTCTTCATATTAGATCCTTAATTCTCTTCTTTCTTGTGAATTTTAGGCAGAGGTGGCTATGAGGGAAGATGGGAAATCAGGCATGTCTGATGAAGAGGTGAGTCATCCTTTTTGTTTTCTTGTTCCACTACTTAACCTAACGCTTTGAGAAAAATAGCAAATGCTTTTTAAAAGTATAAATATCTATTTGATAATCATGTTATTTTTATTATAGCTGGAACATAATGACTAGAGTTGAAAGAAGAATCAAAATGGTTTGAGTGTTAGGCTGAAAAAATTATTGAGCCTTCATGGTGGCATAAAGCTTTTTGTTGGAACAGTTATTTAGCATTAAATTGATGTTTATGCATATGAGTGATAATGAATTACAAAAAATAATAAGTTTTATGGAAAACTATCATTGTGTCTAAACATTCAAGTATAACAAAAAAAAAAAATGCAAATAAAATAAACATATCTAATTAAATGCATTTTAGCAAAAATTAACATACTTTATGGTTACAATTTAATTAATTTCTATATTTGTGGATATTTTGCATCACAAAAAACAATGCACAATAATAGCAATCAAACTTTTATCCTACTAAGTGGGATCATATGTATGGATTATTCTACACTATTGGATTCTATTCTTTACTATATCCTTAAGTATATAATTTAAATTAGTTTTATCCTATTTTATCATTGTTAACCAAGTCTATTTTGGTCTCCTTCTTCCTTGATTAATGCGCGTATTTGTTATTGTCTCACATCGGCTAACTGAGACATTTATTGGCACTTAAGTATATGTCTATATAATCTTAAATGCATCTTTCAAATTCTCAATAAGCGCCAAGTTAATTTTCTCTCTAATGTGCTTATTAGTTATTTCTCCATCCTCATATTACCGCAAATATACCCCTCTTTCTGACTCATCTTCTACTCGTGTTCTTGGTTCATAGCCTAATATTGTCCAATCGTTGTTTTATAAAACTCCACTTTAGGTTTTGGAGATACCATAATATCACAAAGAACATATCATATCCTTATCCATTTCAACCATCCTACTTATATATTTCTTTGCGAAAAATGATCCTATCTATTAAAATTCTCAATTATGGTAACTCATCATTTACTACCTTAACAATTGCCTTACTATGTCCAATACCACTAAACTTAGATTCTATATACTCTATTTTAATTCTACTCAGCCTAATATCTTTTACTTCTATTGACAAAATTCAAGTTTAGAATTTATTTCTTCACAAGTTTCATTGATCAAAATAATATCATTTGCAAATAACATGAACCATTTTAATGTGTCTTAAACGTGTCTTTGTCTAGTGAGTTTATCCATGACTAATGTAAAAAGATATGAACTTAAAGTTGATCCTTGGTATAACCTTATTTTTATACGAAATGATTTAGTTAATTGTCTAGCATCTTACTCTTATTATTACATCCTCATACATATCTTTAATTATTTCAATATATACTATACTAACAACTTTCTTATCTAAAGTTTACCACATAATTTTTCTCGGGACTCTGCCAAAAGTTTTTTTTAGGTTAATGAATATTTTTGATATTTTTTAATTAGTTGTCAAGTGTTATAGAGATGTATAACTTCTATCGTTGATCTTTCAATCATCAAGCCAAATTAATTTTTTGGTCACTTTAGTCTTCTTTTTTTAATGTTTTCCTGTCATTCTTTGCCAAAGTTTAATTGTATGATTTATTAGTTTAATACCTCTCTAATTCGCATAATTTTGTACTTTTTCTTTATTTCTATACAAGGAGACTAGTAGAGTACTTACCTTTATTAATCAAATATTTCTTCGTTCTATTGAATATCATTTAGTGTAATCACTTTTTTATTTTGCATCTCATTTACCTTCTATTCTACTTATAAAATTTGAATTTTGTGATAAAAATTTAAATTTCTATATATCTCTAACCTACTTAAATTTCGTAAGCTAAGTTGGTCATCTAATTCTTTATTAAAAAGTTAATGAAAATATCATTTTCATTGCCCTTTTATTTCCTTATCTTTTATTATTACCCTATAAGATTCATCTTGGTAAGATCTCTGTTTTTTTTTTCTTTCTATTTAGCTATACTATAGATGCCCCTTTCACTTTCTTTTGTGCTAAGTTGGTGATATAAGTGTTCATAATTCTTTATTGTTGACTTCATCAAGTACTTTCTTAGTCTCTTCTTAATTATTATATACTTTTTAAAGTTTTCTTCAGTCTCACGAGTGTACAATAACTCAGGTTGTTTTTTTTTTTTTCACTTTCTCTTATCCTTCCTCATTTTTCCACCAAATTTCTTTATTTGATGGTGACCATCCTCTTGACGCACTATGTATGTTTTTGGTCACCATTTTCAAATTTGATGTCATCTAATCCTATGCCATATTTGAATCACCATATATTTCTTCTAATCCTAGTGTTCATATCCTCCCCTTAAAGTTATTTTGTTTCCCATTCTTTAATTTTCATCGTATGTTCTGATAAGCTATGCACTTTTTTCTTCATACTTTACTTGAAGCACATATATAATACCAATAATATATGTTAAGGGTTAAGTTTTCTCCAGGGATGATCTTGCAATCTTTATAAATTTTCTATCTCGACCATAAAAAGTAAATTTGAAACTTGTTGTTCTCACTTTTAAATATAACTAGGTACTTCTCTCTTTTTGATAAATATTAGTTATTATAAATTTATATGCTATTGTGAAATCTAATATAACTTTTTAATATTATTTTTTATTTCAGAACTATGATCCTTATGCATTCTATTATATTTCTTATTTTGTATTCTTGCATCTATATATAGATATATTAAAATCAAATTTTATTTTAATTTTTTTACTAGCCCATATAGGTCTTCTCAAAACTTATGTTTGACGACTTCATTTAATCCTGTGCATATATACTAATTATATTAAAAATTCATTTGCTATGACTATCTTGAGAGCTACAATCCTATCTTGAGAGCTACAATTTTATCTCTTTTCCTACTACTACTTTGTGTCTTAATAACTATCTACAACAATGCCTCTTTCATTTCTTTTACTTTTTCATATGTTAGGTAAATTAAAGCTTAGTTTTTTTTATCATCTTTACCTTTTTCCTATCTAATTTATCTCTTGTAAATACAAAATATTAGTTCTTCTAATTATCATATTACTTCCTCTATTAATTTGTTAGTGAGTGTTCTTACGTTCTTTGTTCCAAATCTAAGTCAATTCATATTCCTATAGTGTTTGTTCTTATCCATCCTAAAGTGTAAGAACTCTTGCATATTAATGCTACATTCAAGTTCTCTTACTGGGACGTTATAGTTAGACCTTGTAATATGCTATTTCTATAGAACAACCTAATTGCAATAGTTTGATCGATCTATACATAATATTTGTCTAGATTTTGCGCTGCTAGCAATCTAATGTAAGCCACCTTCTTTATCTAGATTGGAACTGATTATGACAAAGTTTATTCTCTATTGGCGAAGTTGCATCACAAAAAGGAATATATAAAAAATATTTAATATGACAACTATAATTCAACTAAATGTATTTAACGTATAAATGCTTTGATAATACAGAAATATGCTATTGAAATGTTGAGATGATAGTGATAATGTGGGAATTTGTTGGAAAGGTGTTGCTGAGATGGGGATGCAATCCAATTTGCACAGTGCCATCCGATTTGGACGACATGCTTGGCTTGTGCACATTAGAGCAAATGTTAGAGAGGGTTACAGTTGTTTGGTAATGTCCTTTCGATAAAGTTTCTTGGTGTTGTACAAGTGAAAGTAGAGTCGAAATTGTGAGTTACATACTTAAGTCACTTGGGCGTCGTACAAGTGAAAGCAGTGTATAAATTATGAGAAGAGATTCCTTTATGCAGATACCTAAGTATTTATTGGTATGATGGGAGAGAAACTTATGAAGGTCACCATAATCTTTGCAAAAAGAGAAGCCATTCTGCCATTATTTTTGTTGTTTCCATTATCAATTTTGATTTAATGTTTCATTTAATTATGGTGGCTATAGCTGCTTCCCTATTACTGGCTAGATATGACAATCATGGAATGGAAAGACTATTGTTAAGATTGTGGGCCATGTTTACGGTGGATTGTTACTAAATAGAGAACTCGATGGAAGGCTTTGGGGAAAAAAACATAAAGAGGAGAGTGTGGAGAGCTTGGGAAAAATGAGCGGATGAGATTCTTAGGAGATTGAGTAGGCTGGAGATTTCTAGAGATCGAGTTGTATAGAGAACTTTGAAACCAAGCTCTGAGTAGGGAGTTGGACTCAGCTAGTCGTTAATATAACTTGGAGACTTCATGTAGATCTTCATAAGTGTCGACATACTGACCTTGTAGAAGAGGTCAGTTGATCTATGGACCCCCTAGGAGAAGTCGGTCGACCTCATAGGAGAAGTTTATCTTTTGGTCCTAGGTTTTTATATAAGTGATATGTTGACCTAGAGTAGGGCATTATAGACATGGCTTACTGACCTAAGCATGATCATAATCACAGGGCTTCACTAGCCCCCTTAAAGTTGAGTTGAGGTATATAGTTAAGTGGTACCCATCTTAACTGGATGTAATGTTGATTCGCCAAGTGGCACTTAAGCATTGGCTTGGATGCCATTAATTCCAAATTTAGGTGTCCTTAATGTTGATTTAAGCACTCGTAATTTTGAATTTTCCTGCGTGGCTTTGCTTAACCATCATGTAATGTCTGATAGTAATTGTGTCAAATTGACAAAGGTGATGCTTAATCTTCCCAAAGACTTCTATGTTGTTGGATTTGCGAAAATTAATGGTCCTGCAGAGAGTCCAAAGATGATATGGAGGCTTAGTTCCATTAGTTGACCTATTGACCTCCTACGAGTAGGTCTTTTGGTCCTAGGTCTTTATCTATGTAAGTGATATGTTGACCTATAGTAGAACCATGTAGACGTGGAGAATAGTCATAATCAGGAGGCACCCCTCAAAGGCCAAGTTGAGGTATACAGTCAAGTCAAGTCATTAGGGTATCCATCTTAACCAGATGTATATTGATTAGTCTAAGTGGTATTATTGATTTTAGATTCCCACTTAAGCATTGACTTGGATGCTATTAATTTTAAATTTTGGTGTCCTTAACTTTTATTTAATCACTTGTAATTTTGACTTTTCCTTCGTGGTTTTGCTTAACCATCATGTAATAACTGATAGTAGTTGCATTAGATTGATAGAGGGGATGCTTAATCTTCCCGAGGACTTCTATGTTGGATTTGTGAAAATTAACAGTCGAGCAGCCCAAACATGATATAAAGGATTAGGGTTGCCCCTTCCTCTATGTCATTTTTATAGTCTTCAACCCAGTGCCTCCCCTTTATAAGTCCTTTGTATCCTTTTCTTGCCTCTTTCTTTAGGACATGCCCTTATCTTTGATTGGAGTCATACTGATGTGTCTGGGAAAGGTTGTCAGGGGCCACTTGAGTGACCTCTGTTTAGGTATGCTTGGCATCGACCAAAAGCTCTTGATTTTAGATTTAGAGGTCTTATTGGTTAAGCGATTTGAGAGGGACATGAGATTCTTCCGAGTTTTGAAATGATACTCCCAAGGTCGAGTGACCAATCACATCTTCCTCCATCAGGGTCTATCCCCTTCTTTGTTGGTCAGTTGGAGGGTGGGCTCCACTTTCCCACTCCTCTTTTCTTTTAGGTAACCGCTTATTTTGACATCTCTCTAAGTCTCTAAGTCAATTGACCCTTAACTCTTTTCACTCTCTCCATGAGTGATTGTTTTTCGGGGTTTTGGTCTTCCTCTTATTCCTACTATATTCTACTCTAACTCAAAAAGAATTGAGGTCGGGTGTTTTATATGATTGCTTGATCCGATTCCTAGTTTTTAGGGATTTAACTATCCTTTAGTTAGCATTGGAAAGACTTTTCTTTTGTGTCTGTTGTCCTGTCTTCTCGTCTAATTTCCAATTCTCTAGAAGTGTTTTACCCCCAATGCCTGAATAGGGCAAGTATAAGGAACGGGAGTGCTTCCTTACCCTTCTCTATTATTAGATCTTTTAGGTCCTTCTTCAAGGATGGCACTATGATGTCAGTGCCCTCATCAAGGAGCACCTCCTCTACCATTACAAGTTGAGTCCTCTAGAGTTCGAGCTCAAGAGGCCAAAGGTTGCTTGTGACTCTGGTTTGTTGCACGTATATTGTGATTGAGGTCCCACTTCAATTTTGTCTTCTGTTCAAGAGGTTGAGGGGGCTCCTTTAGTACAAAAGAGGAAATGTTTGGTTCTCCCTTCCGAGGCTTTAGAAACCCAGAAGTCCACCGTAAGGTGGCCCTAATAGAGCTTCTAGAGACTCAGTTAGTGACATCTTAATGTCATCGACCCTCATCATTTGGGGGAGGGCCCTCACAGTTGTCACTGAGCCCCCTATTCCACTATCAGTGGGAGACAAAGTAGCCTTTGATTTTGAGATCTTGCAATCAACTAGGTTGGCCCACATTGTTAGATCTACAAACAATATGCCACCTATAACTGAGCTAACTCGTGGACCATCTAACTTGCCAACTAGATGGGTAAAGTCATCGTCCTTATCTCTTTGGGATGACATAAACTCACTCATGTTGTTTTGGTACAGGTGATGGTATTAGACAACAAGAGGCTTGAGTAGATCTTGTGCATTGATGATGCTTAGGTCATAACTATGTATCGTGAACTTGATTGGAGATTCCTCATCGAGTATTTTGTGGGGATGCACATCTCCAAGGAATTGGCCATGGTCATTTTTGAGCTAGAGAGCACTAAGGTGGAGTTTAGTCATACCAAGGTTGAGTTACTCAAGAAGGAGAAGTTAGCCTCCGAAGAAAAGGCCTCTATGTGGTGAAACTAGAGCGATAGAAGGTAGATGGCAACCTACCAAGCAAGGGAGGACAAACGGTGGCAAAAACAAAAGACAGTCTTGTTAACATTTTCAGAGCTAACCAAGATGCTAGCTAGCTGAGCTGCCCTATTATTTGACCTCGAATTCGAGGGTTGTGTGGCCCAATTCAATGCTCAAGGTTATCTACTAGAAGGAGCATCAACAAACTTCCTACACAGTGAGTAGACAATGTTGAGCCTCTCTCCCAAGGCTTTTGAACTAAAGTAATTATTATAATTTCTACCAAAGGGACATATAATGAACTTATTTTTAAATGAATGAAATAGGGTATAAATCAAAAGAGCACCCTAAATTATGCAAATCATCAAAAGGGCATTTCTTTTTTAAAAATAGTTAAAAGAACACTCCACCAATGTTTTGTATCCAAAATAGCCCTAATTCTAGCATTGTCGTAGTAGCTACAACGTAAAAAATTGACTATTTCACTTTAATCAAAATTACTATACACAAAGTACTATTATATGAAAATGCTCTTTAACAACTTGGTAAAAATTATTTAAAATTCAAAAAAATCATTTTAAGTTAGTTAAATTCACTTTAAAACAGTTGTAGCAACTACTTAGTCAAGAAGTAAAGAACAATATTGTAGCATCTATTACACATTGTAATAGCTAGTCATAACTATTACAACAATGCTGAAAGTAAGGATATTTTTGGGATAAAACATATGGGGGTGTCCTTTTGGCTTTCTTTATGAAAAAGCGATGCTTTGACGATTTGCATAATTTGGGATGCCCTTTTTGTTTTTGTCTAATGAAATAACTATTTGAGACTAATTTGTATTGATTACATCTGAACTTGGTATGAGATGATTGATCCCTGAGTCTTCAGGTGAACCTCTAAGGGAAAATAATAACAAAAGAAAGTCATGCTGTGACCTAAGTAAACCTTGAGGCTGGAGAAACATAATAGAATAATTCAATCCTGCGACTTGGGTGAACCTTTGTGCTTGATCCTCAGACCTCGGGCGGATCTCTAAGGTTGATGAGAGAAAATGAAGCTCAATCCTAAGACCTTGTGCCAATAGGAGAGATAATATAGCTCATTCCTGAGATCTTGGGCGGATCTTTGAGGTCGTGGAGAGATAAGAGAACTTGATCTTGTGACTTTGGGCCTTTGAAGTCTAGAAGAGAGAGAACTCAAACTCAATCTTAAGACCTTGTGTGGAATACTACTTCCAAAATTGGCTTGGTGAAATACTAAATGTATTTCTGAAGTGACTCTGCCCCTGCTCTTTAAGTTGAACAAGCTAAGGGGGCAGATTTGATATTTTTTGTCATCCATGAAATCGATGAAGCAGTGCAAGAACACTGAGCTAAAATCTTTGAAGGATTGAATTTTGTTAGGCTGTAGCATGTTGAGCCATTGTTGAGCCAACCCGACTCGAGTCGTCAAGAAGACTTGGTACAGTAGGGTGGTATTCTCGAATTTTCTTTAATGGTCCTTGGCCTTATGGAATTATTGTATTCCCTCACTTATAGTGATTAGAAATTAGCTGGTAACTTCTCGACTACAAATTCTGTTGTGTAAGGAGTTCCCTTGCGTGATGGCTCCACTTGCCTCCTGGCTTCTTAGAGCTCATCTAACTCCCGGTTGTTGGATGTGGTTTGGTTGCATCAGCCAATGAATAACTGGGGGGTTTTGGATTAGCTCTTCTTGTTGTCACCAACTCAATGTCTTCGCTCAATTCAATCAATTTCTCATAGACCCGCCAAAATGATCATACAGAAATTTGCTATTAAGTTGGGTGCCGAGGTGGTAGTGATGATGCGAGGATCATTGAGTGAGGTGGAGATGCAGTCTGACTTACACTGCATAGTACAGCCTTGACGGCTTGGCATGATGTGTGCACACTAAGTAAATGTAAAGAGGGATTTGAACTTGTTTGACAAAGGCCCTCTGCAAAGACCTCTGACGCTCAAGTCACTAGAGTGTAGTGAAAATAAAAGCAGAGTAGAAATTGTGAATGGTACACATACTTTGTCAATGATGCACATACTTGAGTATTTATAGATGTAAGGGGTGATAAATTTGCTGAGATTGTGACAACGATCTCCTAGAAAAGAGGAGTTGTTTTGCCATTTCAAACCTTTTAATTGTTTCTGTCATTGATCCTAATTATTGTCATTTAATTATGGCAGCTTTAATTGGTTGATCATTGTTGTCCAGAGTTGGCGATCGTGGAAGGATTGTTGCCAAACCTGTGGGTTACGTCAACCTTGGACCATTATTGACTAGAGAACTCAGGGAATCAAGCTCGATGTAAGGTTTCAATAAACAATTTTAAGTGGAGAGCTCACGTGAATACTGAATGGGTAGCTCAGTGTTAGAAATTGGATGGTCGGCTATCAGAGGGGTTGA